>JAOTQG010103016.1:0-38016 GCA_025631175.1 Iris virginica
CCCCCCCCCCCCCCCCCCCCCCCCCCCCCCCCCCCCCCCCCACCCTGAAGCCTTGGAAGGGTTTGCTGAGATTCATCAAGATTGTTCACGATGAAAATTGTTCCTCGTGTTTATATGCTGGGCCGCGTTCAGTGTGCATCAATGTGAGACGGCTTTTTAATTCATCATCTATCTTAAGATTGTAACAAGGTAGTGATTTTCACAGGCTATCAACATGGAGGGCCCCTCTCTAGACAAATTTCTTGAGAATCAGGTAGCCAATAGCGGTTGGGTCATTGAGAAGGGGCAAAGTAGGGGCCAGCTCATTGTCCTACCTCGAAATGAGTTCAATCATCCAGAGCTCAAGAGAAATCCTGCAGATAACATTCCATTGGAGCACATTACTCGTATCTTTCCCGTTCTTGGTTGAATTTAGCGCTGGAGAAGACTTTCAACTTGTTTACAGTTTTCTTATGCTCTAAGCAGAAAGATTTGTACCGATTTCATCAGCGTTGTGTCAACCTCTAGTGACTTTTTAGCAGCAGGTTTCAAGATTTTGTACTAGGTTACTTGTTTGCTACTTGGGGCACACTTTTTAGCTGAAGGGCTTAAGATTTTGTACTAGATTACTTGTTTGCTGGTGAAAGAAGTGACTGCTTTGATTTTATTTATTTATTTATTTGTCTTTGGAAGAAATTCGAAACCATATTTTATTGCTGCCTCTTTCCCATAATTTAATTAGTATTAATGCCTAGAAACCCATTTCACTATCATATGAATGGCATATAAAATTTTAAAGTCATCTTCCTACTTGTTTCGGATATTAAGGTATATGGGTACAACTTTGAGTCTTTCATCGTTGCTGTTGACAATCCGAACAAGGGATCTCTTGAACCTTAGGCAGAAAAGAATGGAGTTGTTTGAAAATTAGGTTTCTTGCATCTTACAATGAACTAAGTAATGTACAAGAGAAGTTCAGTGTTTTCAATTCAGCTTTGAGGAGGAGTTTTGATGTTTGGAAAATTAAATGGAGGATTTTTGTGGACATACAAGCCTACAAATTTGAAGATCGAGTCGCTGCGATTTGTGCTACGATAGGAGTTCACAAATTTTTCTTAGGAGAAGGATAGCGAACAGAGTTTGATGCATATGATGAAGACCCCAACTAAGTGGCAATTAGGGGTGGTTTTGGTAGGGCAATTGTACCAAAATCCCATTACCATTACCGAAAAATTGCTAATACAAAATTCCTTACCATTGTTCTACCAACATTTTGATATAGGGCACGACATTGGCATTATCAATTTTTGGCCCAAGTTAAAAAAAAAATTAAATTTTAAATTACAAGTTAAATTAATTCACACTTGTAGGTCATAGTTAATTGTTATGTTTTAAAAAATGTACTGAAAGAGATCGAAAAACTCAAATTAGAAGATTAGTAGGTCAAAATTCTACTCACTCCTATAAATATCAACATTACGAAATCATAAATTTTCAATTGAAGTATTGGAGAGGTAGTAGAATTATGGTTTGAGATTTTTTTAAATGGTAGTGTGTAAGAATAGAATATGTAAATTGAATTTGTTTATTTTTTTATGTAATATAAATGTAAAATTACTAAGTTATCCCTATTTCGATACGGTAATGGTAATATTGTGGTAATGATGTCCATTACCATCATCCTACCAAAAATATCGGTACGGTACGCTAATGGTAGGATAATTTTTCGATAGAGATTTTTTGATAATTTTCGATATGGTACAGTAGGGCAATCGATATGATAGGATAATTGATATTTTTTTTCCACCCCTAGTGATAACCCGATTGAGGATGACGACCCTAATATAGTAATAGAAGCATCTATGAAGGTGCTTCTAATAGAAGTAAGGGATCGAGTGTGGTTTAGTAGGAAGGATTTTTAAATTTTTGTAATGATCAAATTAAATATTACTTTCTTCGTTCTATAATAGTGGACCTTTTAGGAGGAGCACAAACATAAAATCTGCTTAAGTATCTTCTATTGTTCCATTTTTGTCCTTCAATTAATACTTTACGATTAAATGTCTCTTCAAATTCTTTCTTCATTAATAGTCTAAAAGTAAAGGACAATTTTTAAAAAAGTAGAGTATAAATTTATAAAAGGATAAATATTTTGGAATAATTTATAACTCTTAAAAGATTCATTATTGTAAAATTAAATGGAGGGAAATATAGACAAAAAATTGGGAATCAACGAAAGAGAAATCTAAAATTCAAAAACAAATCGCTCAAGTAAACGTGTTATCAAACATCTTTTAATAATAATAGCATTTTATTTGAGGAAAACTGAAAATTTGTTATTAAAATTTTACTTATCCAATTATAATTTTGGATTTATTATTTGTCTTTAAATTTGTTCGAGTTAATCTAGTGTTAAAGTACATGCGCTTTTCTTGAAAAATTGAATTATTTTCTATATGAGTATCTTGTTTCATATTTGAAAAGTTAACATAATACATTACTTTTATAATGATTTAATATGTATTTATTTTATTTTGGATTTTAAAATTTTTAATTTTTTGTGAGAATATTAAGCTAATTAATAATAAGATTTTTAGAACTTCGCGACAATTGGTCAATTCACATAAAATGTTGGTTGAATTTTTATGAAATTGAAAAAAAATAAATTCAAGGTATGACAATTTAAGGATAAGAGAGCAAATGCTTCGTTTAAGAAGAAAAGAAATAGTTAAAATTGAATATATGTAATTTTAAATAATGTATTTTTTATTTATCTAACTTATAAATATATTTCAATGCAATCCTAAAATAAGGCATTATAGTCATTTCACATTCAATTAGCACAAAAATAACTTTTGAAATCAAACATTTTTATAGTTTTGACTTACAATGTTTATCATAAATTGCAATTAAACAACATTTGTGAATTATCACAAATCATAAATTATAAACTATAAATCATAAGCTATAATTATAAATCATAAATTAAACAAATTCTGAGTTTCAACGAAGTTATTTGGTAGGGGATATAAAATTATGAAATATAAGTAGTATTATTAATGAGGCTTCTATTAATACTACCCCTATTCATGTATTAATAATAAAGATAAATGAGATATTAGAGCCTAATTCGAATTTATTCTTATTAATTGATAATTGTTACAAGTGACTACCAAACATCTATTCAAAATTACTAATAATACTATCCGATGTTAATGACCTCTACCAAACAGCCGACGTACATTTGCACGAAGTATTAGTACGAGGGGTGAAATCCCGACCCAAAATCGTAAGCATAAATATTTTGAAGTTAATTTTTTAAAAATTGAATCGTAGAGTTTCATTAAAATTTAGCATTGAAATATAATTTATTTTGATTAATTAAAATTAAAAAAGATAATTAAGCTCAAAGATCACGTGTTTACTTGTAAACATTTGATTTGAAAAAAATGTTATTCGACTATTTTCTTATTTAACGTATAAGAATTATATTCTACTAAAACTATATACTATTTCATAATTAATATCTTTAATTATAGCTATTAGCTAATGATGAAATTGGTTGAGTTAAAGTGTTTAAATTTATGTGATTTATTTATAATCAAAACTCAGTTTAAACTACTAATGATGATACTGATCAACATTGGTTGAGTTTTTTTGTTGTCTTTCATTTGAAAATTAGAATAATAATTGCGATACCCAGGGATAGTAAACGAGATAATAATAATAATAATAATAATAATAATAATAATAATAATAATAATAATAATAATAATAATAATAATAATAATAATGTAAAAGAGACGTGATGGCATTAAGAAGCATATGGGGGAGATGGTGCGGCCACCCAACCCCAAGTTGTGGTTTCCATTTCTCTTCCCCCGGCCCGGATCTACCCCCTCCCTCCATTTTCTCTCTCCTCAATTCAATTCAGTCAAGCAATCAAAATTTATCGAGTTTCTTTTCTCAAAATTCTGTTTACGAGGAAACCATAATCATCATCATCATCATCAACACCACCACCACCACCCAACCGAGATTTTTCAATCTGGGTAATCGTTAAATACTTCAATCGTACCCTCGAGCATTTTTCACCTCTTTAATTCCTGATTATTTTCTAGAACCTCCGTTAAGTTTTTCTTATCAAGTTTCCGTCTTTTGATTCGTTTGTTTGTTTGCTTGCTTGAACCTTCCTAGATCACCCCATTCATTTCCATCAATTTTCAACTTCCCAATCTCTTTCTTTTGTAATATAATTGTAGATAGAAGAATTGTATACGTATATATAGATACACCAGCTAGGGAATAATAAATTGTGGGTGTGGGTTAATATTGTTAATGGAAGGGAAGGAATTGGAATAAGATAGAAAGTGTAGTAAAAAAGGGTTCAAAATAGGGTTGTTGAAGGAAATGCTATATCTGAAGCAACCAAGCTGCTGCTGCTATAGCTATTCGTCGTTGATTATTCTATTTATGGGTTGTTGGTTACACTGAAAAAGATTGATATTTGATCAGTTGAATGCTCGTGTGAATCGGTTTCCCCGAGCCCTGAGGCTCGGGATCTGCAATTACTTGAACAATTAACCAAAGCTCACACAACTAGATAGGCACCTGGGAGCACAAAATGGCTTCAGATTTTGAGCCCGTTTCACCTCCCACTGAAACCGTGGCATTCTCTCCCACACCAATGCATCCTACTGCTGATACAGCTGCTGCTGCTGCTGCTGCTCCTGCTCCTGCTCCTGCTCCTTCTTCATTTGCCTGTTTGCAGAAGTTCAGGCTTTACAAGACTCATTCGGTAACTTTTTACTTCCTTTCCCCTAAATCTGCCTGCGTCATATGTTTCTTTTTTAGTTTGAATTGCCATGCTTGCCTTGATCCCATGTAAGATCTCCAAACTTCAAATTTTGATGTTGCAAATTCTTCTTTTTTTGTCCTGAATCATTTGTCATTAATTACTTGACTAGTACGTAATTCAGTTATTAGTAGCACATGTGATGAAATAGAATTGGATGTGTTCTACAGTATTAGTAAATTCAAGCATTTCAAACTATTTTAAGCTTGTGTATATTGTCTTGTAGATCAAGAGCTCACATATTTAGTTTTTATTATTTAATTTTTATCATCTACCTCTGATGAAATACTTAATTTGGTTAGGAGCATAATGAGACAATAGTTAATCAGTGTCATCGAATTTCTAAAAATCTTGTAAACATCCAAAAAGGCAAGTTAGACACAGAGGGAATATTACGTTATTCTACATGCGAGTCAACTGGTGTGTACGTTTTTTTTTTGGGACTGAGTCACCTCGGTCAGAAACTTAAAAAAGTAAAAGTCTTCGTAAGTATATTAATGATTCATCATTTCTGTTAAAATAAGGTTTCGCGCGTGCGCGTACGGACACCCACAAACACACCTATGGCTAACCAAAAGGAAAATTTTCGAAGGTGCTGCCATTTTCTAAAAAATGTGGGTTTTTGATTTTACGAATCATTCACCCTATCTTTCTGAAACTTTTCGTAACTGTTGTGATCTTATTCATTTAGAAGGAACTAGTAAAAAGATATACGAAGAAACAAAATCTGTGCAATAATTATTGTTCTTATTATTATAGTTTTTGTTATTTTGATAAAAGAGGAATTTCATTAGAAATGAAATAGCTAGTACAAGAAGGCGGACAAGAGTTCTGCTCAAATCCAAAACGGCTGAAAGAGTTGAAAACAGGAAATACATTGAAGAACGCTCAAACTAATGCAACACATCTTTCCAATCTGCAGTCAAATCTGCGAAAGACTAGGATTGGAAAGCCCCAAAACACTAGACCAAAGGGAAGATTAAACGAAAATCCTCTCCCACGAAAGCAAGGTAGCTCACGATTCTGAAAACTCGAAAATTCCACTCCATCCAAAAGTTCCATATCAGGCTAAACACAAAACCCACCCACACAAGCATCCCTCTCTCGACCGATTCCCAGTTGTCTGATCATACATGGGTCATGCCCTATACGATGCATGATCCAAACCTGCTCTCCACTGTAAACAACGTACTAAGCCATATGATAATGCATAAACAAATGCTCATGGAACTCGTTCACTTCCATACACATAAAGCACACATATGGGGAGATGGCTGTCTTTGGACGTCACCATTGCTACGAGTCATTAGTACGCAACCGGTTACAAACTCACGTTAAGGATATGCGTTTCATAACTCCTGCTTGAGTCTATAGAATCCTTCTAACAGGTTTTTGATTCATGCATTAGGAACTAAAGGCTTTTGCATGGTTTCTTGTGTTAGGTCGGCTTAACACTAATGATCTTGGACAAGGAGGCAACTTTGCACAGCTGTCCCAGATGTGTGTTATATGTGTAATGGCAGTAGTGAATCTTATAACCATCTTTTTCTTCACTGTCCTTTGGCTTGGCATTTGTGGGGTGAGCTGTTTGTTATTGTGAATGAGAGTTGTGTGTCCCTCATCAGTTGAAAATTTCTTTGTATTACTAATTTCCAAAAAACATAAACATGTAAGGTTCACGGGGTTTGGGAGGGATAATGGTGCGGTGTGTTTTTGGAAATGTGCCTTTTTTGATACACTGTCGAGCATTTGAATAGGAAGGAACACGAGGATTTTTCACAATCAGGTCGCAACATTTTTTCTCAAAGAGAGAATACAATATCTTGCATCTTTATGGGCCTCGACAGTGGGAGTTTTCAATGGGGTGTCAGTGACACATCTCTGTAAGATTGGGCACCGGCGATTCACTAAGAGTGTTTAATTGTTTTGTGTTGTGCTTGTATTTTACACGTTGAACAAATCCGTATGCTCATTTAACAGTTGTCAATACGATAGGATACACAATACGATACATGATAAGAGGGCTATAGATACGTATAGCGGAGATGATTTGAGATAGTAAAGAATAGCAAGCATCAACAGATTCGTGACATGTATCTTACGGTACATGTTATGATACACTGATACATACGGTCACTGGGATATGTATATCTGGGGCCGGATCTGGTTTGGCAAACCTGAATTTAAAGAAATTAAGTAAATTACTATTTTTAATGAGAACTCTGTATTCTTGTCGAGCCTAAGTGATCGGACAAGGGTTGAGCTGTTGAGTATATTTTTTGCGTTCAAATTGGTTTATGTTCTTTGATCTTCCATTGAAATATAGGCAAATAGAGATTGAAGATCCAACTTGAAAAACCATATGACTTCTACACATTTTGCATTTCGGTGCCCATGGTTGATGCCAAGAAGGGCAAATGTCTTGATTAAGATGATGTATGATGTGAATATGAGTGCTTTTGCATCCAAATAAAGTATGAATAGGATTTCTACTTATTTTAGGTATTAGTTATAGTTCATTTTAGAGTTTGGTCTGTATCTTACGATACGATACACGATATGATGCTTGATACCTTTGATTCATGATACGATTCATGATTTGACAAGTGACAACTATGAGTAGATCAGAATCCTCATGCCTTTTTGCTTAACTAGTCACGTTGGAATCACTTAAGAAGGTATTATTTTACAAAAAGTATTAAATTCACTTAAGTTTTCTGCAAGTTTAAAGAAATATTATTTTATATCACAAGAAGAAATATGTTTCCAAAATGATAGCTTAGAATATTTTAGGAAATATATCTAAAATGTTTTATTTGTTTATTTGGTGACATATTATTAGTTTGCTAGCCCCTTAAAGAAATGTCTCTTGGGTATTCTCTCAAATTGTGATTACCCGAGGGCAAAGAGTGTACAGTTGGCCATTTCCTAATTGCTTTCATAAAATTACTCCCCCCTCACTCAATAATATGGAGGGATACCAAAACAATACACATACTAAATTAGTTGCTGTTGAAAGAATAATCTTTGTTATTAATAGCAATAAAGTGTCTACTATTGATATTCAATTTGTACAATTTCCAGTCACATTATCATTGTTATTATTGGCCCACGCACTTGTATATGTGTATGCTGAAACTATTTAAAGGGAGATTTTATCTGTCCTCCACTTTGAATCATTTTTATTCCGCCATAAAACTGTTACTTCATCATTGAATTTGTAATTAGAAAATTTGGTTTAAGCCTTACTCATACTCCAGTGGTACATTATTGATGTCGTACGCATTTAATTTTTAATACACTTTTTTACAGAAATTTTATATGGTAGGAAGAGACAAGAGTCGGTCATATTGGAGAATATTGAAGATAGACAGATCAGAAGTGATTGAGCTTAGCATTCGTGAGGATTCTACTGCTTATACAGAAAGTGAATGCTCTGACCTGTTGAGAAGGATACATGAGGGAAATAGGGCCACCGGAGGGCTCAAGTTTGTTACAACTTGTTACGGCATTGTTGGTACGTAGATTTTGATGTTTTAGATTCGTAGTAGGGGAAACACGAGTTTGACATTGTGTATTCATTAATTTTTGGTTTGTAGGGTTCATCAAATTTCTTGGACCTTATTACATGTTGCTTATAACAAAGAGGAGGCAAATTGGTGCAATTGGCGGCCACATAATATATGCTGTATCCAAGAGCGAGATGATAGCACTTCCTGCGACTCAAACCAATATGGTTAATTCAAGAAATGAAAACAGGTCAACTCCGGATGTGTTATTAATTTTTTTTAAAATTGTTATCGATTGGATTCCTGTTGTCGTTTGGTTTCTTACTTGTCATTTCACATGGTGTACTGATAAGGGCATGAGCTTCCTTAACATTTCTGTTCACATTTGTTCAATGACTCGGGCACTTTACAAGGTGGACAGGTAGGCGCAGCTGTCAACTTTTAAATGAAACCTCATTTGAGGGAAATCTTTTGTGTAGGACAAAATGAACAGTTTGAAAAGTGCTAAAAACACTCAAGAAAAAGGGAAAATATGCCCCTTTTTTGAGTAGGTGAGTCACTACCGAAGCGAAGAAAAGGCTGGATGAAGAAAAGGGGGTACTACGAGCCCTCTGCCCCACACATCTAACTAGCTCGCCCCGGTTGATTCGGGTAACCTTGTGGTTTCATCCCAGGTTACTGATAAGTTTGGCTGATTACTTAATCTCTCAAACACTGGCAAATGGGGTTTAGAGTCTTCATAAAGTTCTATCAAGGTGGGAAAGTTCTAAGGTGTAGGAGAGTCTTATATAGCTGTTATAGGAGGGGATACTGAAATCTTGTTCTTAGGTTATCCCAAAGGCGAAGAAAACAGTGATTAGAGAGTATGGTTTGTGGCCCTATGCAAAGGTATCCACTATTTGGCAGGGTACTATAACTTCTTCCTCGCACATGAGTTGGCAGCCCTTGGGCCTTAAATGAAAAAAAGCTTCTCTCGGATAACATTCAGTTCTGAATGGTAAAGGTGGATTATATTAATGTTGATACTACTACTAAAATGGTAAAACCTAATCCGACAAGAGAATAGAGTTACGAAATACCCAAAATAAAGCTTGTAACGGTATTGATGAAGGACGAAAGCACAAGATTATCATAGAACTTCTGAAGTCGTTTACTCTTTGTAACAAGATTCCTATAGCCTCAAATTGATTAAATAGTGCCTTGTCCTTCGCCGTTGCCCTTGGCAGTTGTAATTGTACAGTCAACTTGTATTTATTGACACGAGTGCATGTATTATCTGAGCTACATGCATGATCTAAGCCTAGGAAATGTATCAAGAAGTAGAGGGGGAATACAACAGGACTACACTCACATTATTTTATTGTGTTGCGGAAGATCTGATGATTAAGTATGTGTGGAGAGTATTAATTGCTGTGTGTGTGTGTGTGTGCGCGCATGTGTGTCTCCCCCTCTTGTCTTATCTGATTCTTCTTCTCTGTTCTTGTTTATCTTTCACTTTCATAGTCTGTTTCATAATCTGCTGTCCATCCGCCATTATATTACATGGCATCTTATTATACACTGTCACAACTTATTTTCCATCCTCTCCTTTCTTCTCTTATTTTTGTTGCCTAGTCTTCTCTTGGCCCTTGCAGAACAGCACTTAATCTTCTGCATTCACAACGACCCTTACACAAACCTCCAGTTCAATCTTCTTCTAACTGAACATCCTATTCCGCATCTTTATCATGAGATGTTTTCTTTAAAATTTCAAGATTAACTTAGATATTACTAAAATGAGGATAAATGCCATTGAGCTGGACTCTATAAAAAGCACTAGTAATTGTCATGTAGCTTTAAATATTAAGTACAACCAAAGTTCAATCAAGATGGGACTGCAATTAGAGACATGATTGAGGAGCCCAAGGAAGTTAAACTTGAATGTGACACTAAGGAGGAACTTGAGAAATTTGAAGATTCCAAAGTAGGCAGTTACATGATTCTGTCAGCTCGAAGCTCTTGACTTCGACTCGACAATGTTCTAACTCGAAAGAGAGGTCTCCTTATATTTTGTCGATTATGTTCCACTCCTTTGTTCGACGAGCTTCTTTGACGATCGTCTCCGCTCAAACTCAACTCATATATCGGCGAAGAACTCAATTTCTCATTGTTCACCCACAGTCAAACCCAGTCAAACTCTGAAGACTTGCAACTCCATTGAATTTCTGCTGTATTCCAGACTGTCACTAAACTAACTAGCTATCTTATGACTGATCACAAGTTGTGGGAGGGCGTGGTGGTGGCAGAACCTGCTAGTAATATTTTGTTCTACCTACATCTCAAGCTTTCAGGTCCGCACATTGGAGTGATGCAGCAGTAGCGGCAGTGGGGGATGCGTCGGAGCCCGGAGGAAGTGGTTGGACAGCGGCGGTGGCTGCAGGTGTGATAGGACAGCGGTGAGATCAGGGGGAGTGGGGCAACGTCGAAGACTGGAGGTGGAGCAGGTGGTTGAACAGCAGCAAGGGCTGGAGGAGGTGGTGGGACAGAGGTAGGGCTGAAGGAGGTTGTGTTGAATTTTTCATGGGTGAAGAACCAAGAGGGGATGTTTTTTTTTTCAAATGGGTGTGGTGTAGCCAGAACTGAGATTATGGATTTTGGATTATAGTAGGATTGGTTCATGGATTGGGCTCTATGGATAGAGATTTAAAGTTCATTTGTAAGCCTTTCGATAAAATAATACCAAAGCAACATGTAGAAAAGTGAAAGGAAAAAAGGGCCCAACTCGACTTGACTCGTTATTGTCTGAATTCGAGTAGCGAATGGCTTGAAACTCGAATCGACTTGAGTTCGAACCAGCCCATATGTGTTTGAATTTGAACTCAAAAAAACTGGAAAACTATAATTATTAATGAGCTCGAGTTCGAAAAGGCAAATCTCGTCCGAACTCGACTAGGTAACATCCCTACTCCAAAGGGAGCTGAAGAGGTCTTTAGCACATTATCTATGTTTCTGAACTTCTTCGAAACGGAAGTGTGTGGTGGTTCATTCTACTACTGCATCTTACAATAGCTGTAAATATGGACAACGAACCTCAAGCTATATTGGCTAGTCATGGCTTTTCATATTTCATCACTTCACTCTAGGTTAAGTTTCTCAAGTGCTTAGGAGAATGATGAAGGATGCCACATGAGATTAACGCAGTACGTACGAAATCATTCACTACTTGTGATAGGATTTCTCTAGGCCTTCTGTATTTGAAGGGAGGTTCCCTTGGTTCTGTAGTTATGCGGTCAATTTTTGTTATTCTCCAGAGGTGTATGATGTATTGTTCAATATTCATGAATGATTATGAACATAGTAGGCAATAAGCATGGATGGACCAGGTGTCGAGTAATTTAGTTGGAGATGCATTGATAAGTATATGTATTCTCCGGCAGACTGATTTACAAGAATGTGTGAAGTAGAATTGTGGGGTCTCTCTCTCTCTCTCACACACACACACACTTTTATTATTTATTTTTAAAGGTTGGATGGGACATGTACCTAACCCCAAATCCTTATTATTATTAATCAGATCTCACAAGATTAACAAAGAGGGCTTATTGCTACGAGATACCTTCAACTAGAAAATAATTTCTCCTCGATAGTGTCGCTGACTGGACGTGAACCCTTAACCGCCCCCATTAAGAAAGAGAAGGGGATTCCACTAGAGCAACTTTTTCTGAAATTCTTCATTAATTCTTCTTCTCTAACCTTATACTTCTCTCACTTTTTTAGTTCCTTGCTTAATTTTCTGCATACCTGCTATAACTTTTCCCTAAAAATCTAAATATTTCTATATGAACTGATTAGAACTCAATTATCTCTTAAATAATATATGAAGTATCGGAACAATGACAGCCATTTCTTTTAGGCTTGTGCATTTTGCACATTAGCAAACCTCTTGTAAGATATGATGTCCAAGAGAGTATGTGATGGTGGGAGGTAGAGCATTGGGTCCAATATCCAGAAAGAATGGATTTATATAAGTTGTACATATTATAGATACATAAAAACATATCCTCATAAGATAACTCATTATGAGTGAAATAATAGTACCCAATGTAGTTATTCAAAAGAATAAGAAAATAAATGTTACGAGTAACATACCATGATCGCTTTTTGTGAAGTAGAGTATGTTGTGAGACATGCGTTGATAGTGAGAATCGATTGCATTGGAGGTCAACAGTAGGAGCCAACTATTTAGAAGATCTATGGAAAGATCGAGGATAGGGTAGAAGAATCGAAGTTTGGTTTTTATCGACTTATCCAATGCGTAGGAATGATGTTGAGAGAGCAAATCTGGTGATATTGAAAAGAAAGGAGTTAAAATGGCATATTGATGTAATTAAAATAATGATTGATGTACTATGTTTATAGTTAGAACTATAGCTAGAGTAGCAGGTGTGGTCCCAACGTGTGAGAGGACTTCATCCAGGGTCCGTGCAAAGTCCTTTTCCTTTCGGCAAAGGAAGTTGATTGACCAAACTATTAAAGCATGATAAACATTTTGGATGGTCTCTATAAGAGAGCTTGATATTTTAATGTTTATTTCTTGTAAGGTCAAATTCAAGTCTCCCAACTTGCATATGCACGCCCCCTCTCGGTTTTGTTAACAGTCCTGTTATGCTTGATTGGTATGCGATACACTTCAGTTTATTATTATATTTATTTTTGGAATGAAAGAAGAATTTTTAGAAGGAGAAGAATGTACACAAAAAGACGACAAGCTGGCCTCCGAAAGGAAAAAGCAACGGAAAAAGAAAAATAAAGTAGTCGACATGCCTGAACATAAAATCTGCCAACTAGGGAATCACCGCTGCCCAATCTCTGGATAAATCTGCTAGGGATATACATCGGAAAGCCTCAACACTCCTAGCACAAAGAGAAGCCTGAACGGAGATCCTCCTCAATAAATTTGAGAGGTAAAGATCTAATAATCCAAAAATTCCACTCAATCCTGATATTCCAAATCACACTAAATACCGCACACCCCCCCCCCCCCAAAAAAAAACCGAAGCATCCCTTCCGCGTCTGAAGCCCATATGTCTGATCAAACAATCCTGCACGGTGCGAGGCATAATGCTCGACTCCCCTCACACTGCCAACAGCATACACCATAGGCACCAAGCTATAGGGCAGTGCAAAAAAAAAAATCTGAGAAAACTCGCAGCGATACACATGACGCGCACATCCAATTCCAGGGTATTATCTTTCGGCATATGAGTAAGGGTCACGTATGAGGATGAATACATGGTGTGCTTTTTGATTAGCCTACGAATTTACCCCAACTTATCTCTTCATGTGCTGAGTGGGTTTACTCATGGGAGGGGCTGTTAAGGCATATTGGTTGGGTCCTCTATCAGTTAAAGCTTTTAGATGATTTTCTTGTTAACATAAGCATATAGAAGTTTATCGGATTGATGCGTTTGGGCGTGTTATGAATTCTAGAACTACAAGTTCTCTTGAATATGCTTATTTATCTTAGTTATGCTAGAGTGAAATAATGAATTGCATTGTTGTTCATTATCGAAACAGTTTCTTTGTGCTCATATGCTTTGTGAAAGGCTCAGGTCGAAAATTTTGCTTGACCTTATAGCTTTTTGTACTTTTTATTTGCTTGAAGTAGATACAAGAAGCTCCTTTGCATGGTGGATCTTACGAAGGACTTCTTCTTCAGCTACTCGTATCATGTTATGCAGAGCCTTCAAAGAAACATGTGTAATAATGAGACAGGCCCGGTCCTTTATGAAACCATGTTTGTCTGGAATGAGTTCTTAACTCGTGGAACCAGGAATCTCCTCCAAAATACTATCTGGACAGTTGCCTTGGTCTATGGCTTCTTTAAACAGGTGTTGCTTCAACCCAACTTTCTGATTTACCTTCATTATGGAGTTCTCCGTGCTAATGTTCCATCTAAATGTGGAGCCATTATAATCTTAGTAGCTGAGCCTACTCGAAGTTGTTATTGGCCTCTTAAACCTCATTATTATTCAATTGTTACATATATTAAGTGTGTCATTCGTGTTTTGTTTCGTTGTGAGACTATCTTTGGGTTGGTTAGGGGGAATTTGCAGTCAGTTCAAGTGAGATTTTACGTAGTTGTAATTTATTAAGCATCTTAATATTGGTAGCTGAGCAGTATAGACTGCTTTCCATTTCGGTTGGGTTTCTTTTTCTGCACTAGCTTTAGACTTTTTATTAATGGTTTCATGCTTTGGAATCCAGGCTACACTCTCTATAGCGGGGCGAGATTTTCAATTGGCTCTCATCTCAAGACGTTCACGACATTATGCTGGCACCAGGTTACAATGAAATTGTAGTTCCAAATTATGCTACCTCTATCTTTTTTGATTGTCGCATATTGTAAACTCATGAATTTTTAGAGCTAGGTAATAAATAAAGATTTAATGCTCTTAACCTCGAATTTCTACCTCTTTTGGAACTGCCTAAAAGTATTTATTCAGGGACAGTGGTAAATGACTTTGTGTAGTATGCCATGAGCTCTTTGCATGATATTTCTACTTTTTCCAATGTAAACTTGGTGATGGAAACCAATCAAGCTATATTTAGCTACTTAGGGTCCGACTGAAGCTGCTATAACTTTTATACAAGGCCTATTTGATCTATTCGTCTTAATGATTGTTTTCAGTTATAGTTCAATGATTTTGAGTTTTTGATGGCTAGGATTGATTGTAGGTTGGATTGCTAGTGTAGACACATCTCCTTTCAAAATGTAGGCTACTGTTGTGACTACACTGAATTAGGTAGCTGTATTTTTTCCATTCTCGCCCTTGCTGAATAGAAAGTAAGTAAACGGTTCAAGATCCAGTGACATGCAGCCTTTATTGCGGTAAGGCTAGTATTTGTAGGTGGAAAAGAAGAATGTTCACTTTCTAAAAAGTGGATACTCATTTTGTGACCAAGTGAAAAGCCGGACAATCATTGGAGGCTGAAGAGAGAGTAATTTGGTTGGAGTTGTGAATAGTTTACTCTTTTAGAATAGTGTCAACTGCTCAAATTTTGTTTGGATCAAATGATTGGTCCTTGCCTGTGTGACGATCTGATTAATCCCTTCCCTCCCTGATTCACTGTCATGCGCTATTTTACTCATTCTTGTATCATTAATTGCTATATAAATTTAGTATTTTGATAGACTAAAGAAGTATACCTTTCAATTGTGCTTTTGGTTATTTGTGGTCCAAACATATCAGGATCGTCCGCTTATTTTTCTATTGGTGCAAAGGGAGTGATGCAATGTCTAGTTAGGATGTTGTTAAATTGGTTGAGATGCTGCAATGAGTATTTGAGGATGCTTTTTGTGTGGCTTTTCATTTGATCATTAATGGGTATTAATTTTTTGGAGAAATGTCTCAAAACATAAGAGCTCTTCATTTCTTGAACCTCATGTACAAGGATCCAGCAATTTGTTTGGCAGTGGACTAGTAGGTCTCTATTTCGTGGTGGTTGCTGTTGCAAGCAGAGAAAATTGCAACCTTGAAATACAGCAACAGAAAATAAACAGTATACCAAGGAGTTTACTAGAGATTTGGCTTCTAGAGTTCTTGGTAACTTAGAAAAGAAGCATTTAGACTTAAGTATCTTTGGATAGAGTGAGAGGCCAGAGTACAACCTACCTTAAGGGAGTTCCGACACTCACATGGTCTGAAATAAGAAGAAAAGAAAAGCTAAACCAATCATAGTTGCACACTCACACTGCATAATTGAAACTACAAAATCTCTTCATCTTGTACTCCCTCCGTCCCGGGCAAGGGTTCACTGTTCCATTTTGGGATGTTTCATTCAAAGAGTCCACTTTCAAAATTTCTCTAAAAAAATTTGATCTTTTCCAAAAAAAAATTCGTTCATGTTCTATACATGATAATTTTATCACATATTGTTGAAAAATATTACAATTTTAGTATAATTTGTAAAGATACTAAGAGCTATAAGTACAAAATTAAAAAAACTTTACGTTCAAACATGGACTCTTTGCTCGGAATGGAGTGAGTAAGAAATAGCGTACTTGATGGTTCCACTGAGCATTGCTATGATTTTTTGTGCCCACGATTTAAGAATTCCTGTCTGCTTTGAGTTCGTACGATAATTGTTTAGAAAATATTGGATCTCTCACATCATGACATTGGCATTTGGAGGGAGGAAGCTGATACTTTCTGTACGATAGTGTTGGTGCTGATAGGAATAACTTATTGTAATACAGGTACTTAAAACGAGGCGTAAATGACGAAGGCCGAGTCGCCAATGATGTTGAAACAGAGCAGATTGTGTTTGAAGATGTTTCTGAAGGCTTTCCTATGCAAATTAGTTCAGTTGTTCAAAACCGTGGGTCTATACCACTTTTCTGGTCACAGGAAACGTCGCGCTTGAACATTAAACCTGACATCATATGTACGTTGTTGCATTTGTGTTATTGTATTCCCTGTCTTGCAATTTTTATGACTGACATCTGCCCGTTTTAGTGTCAAGGAGGGACCTAAACTACGAAGCTACCAGACTTCATTTTGAAAATCTCGTCCAGAGATACGGAAATCCTGTAATTATTTTAAATTTGATTAAGGTAAAAATTTACATTGGAATGAAGTACTAATATTTGTTCTGAGTTCTGAGTAAACCAAAATGCTTTTGATTTTTCTTTGTTAGCTGTTATATGCTATCACGTTAAAGCTCTTCAAACTGTTTTACTTCTATTCTTTTTTATTTTCTTCAAATGAATTTCTTCTCAGATAGGAACAAAAGGAAAGAACAAGAATGACAATACGAACATATCTTCTTTCTGTTTGCGCCTACACCCCCTTCCCTCCCGTTAACCATAAAAAAAGAAAGAAAAAAAGTATAATAAAAGATAAAATTTGAACAATTTTGTGTAATCTGCTACTTAGTTTCCCCTTTGATTTAATACGATATTCTGCAATGAACAGACGCTTGAAAAACGACCACGAGAGTCCATTCTTCGAGCGGAGTTTGCCAATGCAATTGAATTCATCAATAAAGATTTACCAGAGGAAAATCGTCTCAAGTTCCTTCACTGGGATTTGCACAAACATTCTCGGAGGTTCTTCTTTCCCTTATATTTTACTCTGATTCTAAATTATTTTGTAGTGTGTTTGCTCTTTATGTAAATACGTTTAGTATCTTGGAATCTTCTTCTGGGCCTCTCCATTTGACGTTTTGTTTCATTTTCCAGCAAGGCTACAAATGCTTTGCTGCTTTTGGGTAGATTGGCAGCATATGCATTGACATTGACAGGTTTTTTCTACTGTCAAGTAACGCCAGCATTGGGATCTGAAGGGTGTTTGAAATGGCCTTACCTTGAGTAAGTTTTTGACTTTATTATTGTTCATAATGGTAGTTTTTTTGCTTGTAAACTTCAGCATACATTTGCTGATATTTTCCTTATGGCGAAATAGAATATTACTCTGTCATGAAGTAAGTGTCTAGTATTTTTGGGGTGTTCCATTATAAGCATTGACAAGGAAAACATTCCTTTGGGGGAATAAAAAGGGTTGGGTTTGCGTCTTTAAGATTTTGTTAGTCCGCATGCTTGTGTAACAAGTTCTTTATTTTAATTGTTTAATGGCTTGTCTAAGACTGTGTTTCGATCCGAACTGGTCACAAATTTTGGAATGGAGAGAGCACTAACTGATTTCTTGTTAAATCTTTCCATGACCATATGATTTGATGATTCATTTAATCTGTCTTCTAATTCATCAACATTTTCATAAGATTGAGATTGGTTGCAAGGAGATGTATGACATTGTGTTGTGTTTGGTCTGCTTTGGAGCATATGGATATTGATGAACTATTGGATTTTTTATCAGGCACCTACCTTCTCTTTAGTAGGACAGTTTTTTTCTCTCTCTTTTGGTACCAGCTTTAGCAGGAAAAAGTTTCTTTCTGAGAGAGATTGGACAGCTGTTCCTTGTTAGCTTATTGGATTCGTGTTTCTCTTTCTTTTCTTTTGCTCTCCCTTTTTGTTCCACTTTATATTCAGTGGATGGCTAGGTTGCTAGTTTTGTGTATTCTTCTCTACAGCAACAACAACAAAGTCCCAATCACTTGGGGTCGGCTACATGAATACTTTTCTGCCATTCCATGCAATCCAATGCCAAGTCAGCTATTCCACGCGATCCAATGCCAAGTCACCATACAGACTACATAGTCTTTCATGTCTTTCCGCAATGCCGATGTCCATTTTAACTTTGGCCTACCCGTCCTCCTAGCTCACACTTCCTAATTGGAGCACTAAGAGGCTTACATTGTACATGACCAAACCATCTTCGGGAACCACTCTCTCATTTTCTCTACTATATTAGTTACTTTTACCGTTTCTCGTATTTGTTCATTACGAATCTCATCTTTTCTAGTTTTACAGTACACCCATCCAAGCATTGGCATTTCCGCCACACTCATCTTGGTAGCATGTTCCTTCTTAGTAGTCCAACGCTCGGTTCCCTACAATAGCGCCAACACTCAGCTCCCTACAATAGCGCAAGCCTACCACCTGTCCTACCAAGCTTTACTGATATATGTCAATAACATAACACTCCTAATATACTCTCCCATTTCATTCAACCTGATTTTATTCTATGATTAACGTCCTCTTCAACCTGTCCATCTTGATTAATAATTGATCATAGGTACGAAATAATTGCTTTTGAGGTATTTCTTCTCCATCTAACCTAAATTTCACTTCATTATTACTCCTCTTACCAGTAAAATTGCAAGCCATCTGCCCTGTTTTGCTCCTACTTATTTGAAACCCTTGAACTTCTAAAGCTTCTCTCCATTTTTCTATGTTTCATCGATAAGGGCAATGTCATCGGCAAATAGCGTGCAGCAAGGTATATGACATCTTGTAGATGTCTCCTAAGTCCATCCATTACTAAGGCAAGAAGGTACGGACTTTAGGCTGATCCTTGGTGTAGTCCTATAGTGATTGAAAACTCGCATGTCTCTCCTACCATGGTTCTAACTAACGCTGGTGCCCCATCATACTTATATTTAATAACCTCAATATATCTCACTTTAACCCCTTTCTCTTCTAGGACCGACCTAATTAACTCTCTTGGGACTCTATTGTATGTCTTCTCTAAGTCAGTAAAGACCATGTGTAGATCCTTTTTTCCTTCCTATAGCGTTACATCAATTTCCTTAATAGGTAGATAACCTCAATATATCTCACTTTAACCCCTTTCTCTTCTAGGACCGACCAAGTTAACTCTCTTGGGACTCTATTGTATGTCTTCTCTAAGTCAATAGAGACCATGTGTAGATCATTTTTTCCTTCCTATAGCGTTACATCAATTTCCTTAATAGGTAGATAACCTCCATTATTGATCTACCCCACTTAAAACTCTGATACTGTTGTCTCCCTCCGTCTACTTTCAACTAATCTCTCCCTATTTCTTCTTTCACGTAAATGTGTGGTGGTTTATGACTAAGCATCATCTACAGCTAATCCTCCTCCCCCCCTTTCATTTCTGTTTACTTCAAAACAAGTTTTGATGCTCCTGTAGGACCCAAACATCACAATATTGTTTTCTCTCTGCAGCAACATTTCAATACACTGCGGCTTTTGTTGAAAGATTTTGGGATGATTTTGAACTGCAATATATGTGCTATAGATCTGGAGAATGCATCTGCTTACATTAGTTTATTTTGCTTAAGCTTGATGTAAATACACTGATCGACACTATGGAGGTTAGAAGCACTTCAAGAATTTTCTGTTACAAAGGGTGTACTGGCATTTAACTCTTGCCTAGTTGCCTCTGCATTTTTCATTTAGGGGTGTTGATTTTTAATCACAGTATTAATATTGGCAGTATTATCTGTTTCCATGCATGCGAAGGTATTCCCCGTAGTACTGGGAGTTAGGATTTTAGGGAAAAGAATGAAATCCAGGAATCCATCAGTTAAATTTCATTACCCTCTGTTGTACTAATATCTGTATGCTCACGGAAATGGTGAATTTGTTTCCAGGAATGTCATTCCTAGCGATATGTGCTCCCAAAGGAATGGCAAAGTTGACGATTCAAGACACTGTGATGAAGGCAATGAGTGTGCTGATAGTCCAGGGATGCACTATTGTGGTGGGATAAATGTGGTAGATGAAAATCATTCCAGCAATCTCCCCTCATATCAGAAGGGAGTGCTCAGGACCAATTGCATAGATTGCTTGGATCGCACAAATGTTGCACAGTATGCTTATGGTTTGGCTGCTCTAGGGAAACAGTTGCATGCTTTAGGTGTGAAGGATTCAGCGAAAATTGATCTTGATGACCCTTTGGCGACAGAATTGATGGGGTTTTATGAGACAATGGGTGACACACTTGCACATCAATATGGAGGTTCAGCTGCACATAACAAGGTACAGTTTCGTGCTACTTCTAAAATTCTGGAGTAGATGCATCAATTTGAAGTCAATCAGATGTGGAAGTGCTTGTTGCCCTTTTATCTTAGTTAAAGTTATTTTTGGAACCTTTTTGCTGATAT
Source organism: Iris virginica (assembly GCA_025631175.1). Taxonomy (NCBI): domain Eukaryota; kingdom Viridiplantae; phylum Streptophyta; class Magnoliopsida; order Asparagales; family Iridaceae; genus Iris; species Iris virginica. Next base: position 20,875 of record JAOTQG010103016.1, read on the forward strand.
ATCTGATGTTGCATTCTGTTGAAAGTATAGAATCTTTTATCAGTAGTGTGTTTACATGTTAAGTTCAAATGTTAAGTTTGTCACAGAATGTCAATTGGTGCTTTAAGCTGTGAAGAGGATACTCTCGTTAAATTATCAGTTCAATAGTGGCTCGAATCACATAATCTGATTTTTTCTAGGACTTTCTAATGACAGCTTGTCTATTGTGATTAACTTCTGGAACTTTAGAAGCCATTTGGCAATACAACTTGCTGATGATCAGCAGCACACTGATATATGCGAAGCTCTGGTCGGTACGATAGTTAGGCTGCTGCTAACAATTTCTATCGAATTCACGCCACTTGATTTCTCTTTTGATCGAATTTGTAATTTCTTGCAACTGCACTTGTTGTTATGATGGGGGAGATCCTGTTGGATTGGACTCAGAGTCGTGGAAGGAGTGAGTTGATTTTCCGTACATAATCGTCGAGAGCAGCTGTGGTGGGTGGGGATGCCTGATAGCTTTGGCCGCCAGCAAAGAAGTGGCGGCTGGAACCAGTGAGAGGAGTGGTTGTGGTCTAAAGGAGGGGGAGCCTGGAGGTGCTGTAAGGTTTGGAATCATGATTAGAACTCCTAATTTCTTTCTTGCTAATTAAGACTAAATCCCTAGGCATTCTTTCATGTACACGACTTCTTCTCCGTTGGGTTTGCGTATATATGTGTTTAGCTGTTGAGGTAACACGACGATATGGAAACCAAATTCAATTGATATTTAAGCATTTTTTCTCGGTGTATTGATTCTGTTAACATAGTTAACAGCAACCTTAGCCACCACTGAACGTGTAAGTGCTTGCTAATGTAACCGAAGGGTGGTCTTTCGCAGGATAGGCAAAGTACCTGAGGTTTTCTGCATTACCGGTTGTATATCTCTTCATCAAAGTCTAATTTGGCTACTGCTATTTATATAAAATTTCTGTTTTGAATATCTGGTATTTGAAAATATTCAAATTTGTCCATACTTCATTTTACTTCCTTAGTAATTGGCTCAAATTTACGTCATCCATATTTTGAGTATTCATGCTTGGAAATAACTTGGTCATGAGTCCAACCCGAGCTTGAGCATTGATTTTAAAGGGAAATGCTACAAATGTCCTAAAGACACTAGTTAAGCGTCCTAAAATGGAAATGCATTTTATCGGAAATCAACAAAAGTGTAATCAATGACATCCTTCAATGCTCAATTGCTAGTTTCCAATGCAAAATATTTTCATCTTTAGATACTTTACTAACAAGTGCCCTTAGGGCACTCGTGTTAATAGGATCTGATTTTAAATGAGACGAAGCCAATTCGGACAAGCCTTAATTCAACGCAGAAGCCAATCGGAGCTTCGCTTGCCCTGGTTTATTTGCAGCCCTAATTACGTCGAAACTGCAATTTGCAACATATGGACTGACCACATTTTATACTGCTAACTTTGAGTCGAATTTTCTATGTGGAGATGGTATTTTGCACATGCATATTTCTTAACCTAACAGTGACATTAGGAAATAATAGCTAATGCTTACAACCTGGTTTTCACTTCATTTTGTGGTGCTATAAGTCTATAACCTTAGCACTATTATTCAAGACAGGATATTTGAGTGTGAAGTCTGGCACCAGAAAAGCTGAAAAATAAAATTTGTTAAAACACATTAGTATAACCAAGTAGGTAATGGTTTATTGACTTTCAATTGCTTAAACTTGTTTTTTGCAACTGCAATTGAGTTATTTTCTGAAACATTAAACTCTTCAAAGTAGATCATGAAATACATTTTTATCATGCCTTGGATCAACCTTAACTAAGGATTGCTGCGTGCGCCTACCGTTCAACTTACAGTTTTAGCCTTTAATATGCTAGGAAAAAAACCCACGTGCATTGGTTTATATGAATATCTTTTCTAAATTTAAATTTCTAAATGATGGTAAAAATAAATTTAAGATAAATTTTAAGGAGGAACGAAAATTTTGGAAAACCTTGGAAGAAATCTTATTCTCATAATATAAAATGACATAAAATGAATAAAAAATTGTAATTACTAAAAGAAAAAAAAGGGTTTTTTGAAGGAAGAGACAAGATATTTTTAAATTTTGAATATTAATACTTACATTCTTCCTTTTATTATATGATGTGTTGTTGGAGTATATAAAGTTTTATCATAGGATTTAAATGTATGTTCACTTGTTCGTGACTTGGTGAGTATGAACTCTTGAATAAAAATAAAGAAAACTCTTGAATAAGTAGTGTTATTTGTACCCAAAAAAAGAAAACGAAGAATTAAATAGTGTGTGTGTAGTTGGAGATAGAGAGAGAGAGAGAGGAGAGAAAGAGAGGGAGAGAATAGGTGAAGTTTTCAATGTGTCTACATTTTATTCCCATGTGGCCGTGTGTAATATATTATGTATGTACTTAAGCAAGGTAGTAGAGCCCACAGTAAATTGCAGATGAAAGGAGGGGAGACTCAATGTGTCGAACGCATTGGAGTTGTGTTTTTGGGGCGTACAACTGCATTGTATGTTGGAGGTCCTTGGGAGGACGAGGAATTCTGAAAACTCTATGCCCATGTTTACACTTTTAATAAAGAGCATAGATAATGGTTACCTTCTCTAGTTTATGTATCAGAACTTCATACTTGTATTATTTTTTCTCATGGATAAATCATCCTATTTGTTGCTTATTTTGGGTCTGACCCATCTATTCACGAATTGACTTTTCAACATTCCAATAGATTTTTTCTGAGAGAAGGGGCCAGTGGAAAGCTGCCACGCAGTCCCAGGAATTTTTTAGAACCCTCCAACGTTACTACAGCAATGCATACATGGACGCAGATAAACAAAATGCTATTAATGTGTAAGTTATACATTTTGTCCCTCTCAACAGTTACATAGATGTCTATTGTGGTATATTTCGTTGATGTGTGTGTGTGCATGTGTTTTGGGTTATGTGCAGACATTTGATGACATACACTTGTTAAAATTTGTCCTGCTTTAAGACCCACTTATATTGCTTTCTCCAATTGCTTAATACTTGTATGCATCATAAAATTGTGGATGATTATGTATGTGCAGATTCCTGGGGTATTTTCAACCACAAGAGGGTAAACCTGAGGTCTGGGAGCTGGACTCTGACCAACTTTACGGCACATATAGGAATGGTCGGGCTAATGTTGATAACAATGGAAGGTATATGGCTAGCTGATATATTGCTTCCCACCTTCATATGTCTTAAGTATGTGCACAATCTTTATGTGAGCCTTCACTGCTTTAAATATGAAAAAAAAAAGAAAAAAACCTTTTTATGCCCCAAAATTTATTATTCTTTTCATGGCTTATTAAGATGTCAGCTTGGTATATTACAGCTCATTAGTTAACCTGTAAAGATGTGAGTGTTACTTTGGTTATTCACATAAAGATGTGGGGGCCGTGGGGCACATAACAAGAAAGCAAAAACTTCCCTATTGAGGTACCCTGTAATAGTAACTTGTAAGCAGACAAGGATATACCCTCCAAACCATCACCTGGCAACGAGGCTGGTGGTCGAAATATCCCCTTAGCCCATGGCTGAAGTGGTGAGACTCTCTAATTTTACTGAAATATCCCATGCGTCAGTGCCTTGGAGTAGCGAGACTAACACCATTAAAATCAACTTCCTTCCATCTCTCTCTAGCGAGTACTTATTTGTAAACCCATCGTGGATAACTCGCCGATCAAACTGCCATGGTCGCCCTAATAGGATGTGTCTTGCATGCATAGGCACCACATCACATCTCACCTCATCTACATATCTTCCAATAGAAAAAGGCACGACGACCTGCTTTGTCACCCAGACCTCACCAGAATCATTAAGCCATCGCAGTTTATATGGCTTTGGGTGTCTCATTGTTCGCAGTTTTAATTTCTCCACCAGGAGGGTGCTCGCCACATTCACACAACTTTCACCGTCGATTATAAGGTTGCACAGTCTATCTTGAACCCGACATCGAGCATGAAATATGTTCTCCCTTTGGATGGCGACCTCTTCCTCGCTCTTGGCCAGCGCGTTTAGTGCTCGCCTGACCACCAAGGCTTGCACTCCGGCACATTCATCCTCGCTTAAGGCGGACATGTCCTCGAAATCTTCCTCGCCAGCGGACTCATACTCGTCAGGAGCCCCCATGATTAGAACTCGCTTGTTCGGACACTGTGATGCAATATGCACCATGCCTTGACATTTAAAGCACTTGATGTCATGCGTCCTGCTCGCCGGAGTTCCTTTACTTGTGTTGGGCTCTCTCTTCTCAAACTCCTTCGGCTTAGTTGTTGCGATCTTTGAAACTGGGGTAGGTGGACTCGTCGCTCCCTTAGGCTGATTGCCCGCAGAAAATCTGGATACTGAGCGAGCCCTCTTGGCCTTCACCTGCTTTTCTACCTTCACAGCCATATGTAGCATCTCCTCGACCTCGATGTAATGATGTAACTCAACGAGGTCGGCGATCTCTCTGTCTAGTCCATTCATAAACCTCTCCATTGTAGTCTCCTCATCTTCATCGACCCCACATCTTATCATTATGGTTTTCATCTCCTCACAGTACTCCTCGATCGTCCTGTTCCCTTGCCGCAAGCTTTGCAGTTTCTGCTTTAGCTCGCGATCATGGTGCGAGGGAACAAATCTTCGTCGCATGACTCGCTTCATCTCATCCCACGTCGATATAGGTTCGTCGCCATATTTCCTGCTACTCTTAACCATCTGGTCCCACCATGTGTTTGCATAGCTACAGAACTCGACCTGTGCTGGCTTAACCTTCTTTTCCTCAGAATAATTATGACAGTTGAAGATGCGCTGAACTTTAGTCTCCCACTCTAAGTAGGCTTCTGGATCAGCCTTCCCTTGAAAGCTTTGATGCTGCCGAGGTTGCGATCTTGCATGTCTCCTCCCCGTCGACCTCTGTTCCCAAAACCGCAGTCATAGTCCTTCTCGTTGTCCTGCCTGAAATTACCCCCGAGGGTTCCCCTCCTTTCACTCCGAGACTGGAATGGGGTTCCTGTGCTGTGATCTTCTCCTCTCTGGGCGAGCTCTCACTGGATTCCATCGACCCTATGGTTGATTTTATTGAACTCATCGGTCATGTATTGTTTGAACTCCTCCAAACTAAAACTGCCTCCTTGTGGCTGCGATGAAGTCATGATGCTGATAGATTTTTTTTTGTGGAATTGAAACTCACCAATCAAAAGTAGCTCTGACACCACTTGATGAGATAAACCTTAAATGAGGAACGATTAAGGATTTTGTCTTCAACGAAAACGTAGGAACGTTGATTGTGTGAGATTGGATGGGCGGCTAATCAACCCAACAAGCGCAATTGCTTGAAGAACTGAGAAGATAAAATAGATGAGTGCTATTAAACCCCTGGGACGCAATTATCCTAAGAACTCAATAGGGGAATTAATTATTCAAGAACAAATTCAAGAACAAATAATTTGAAAATAAAAGAAAACTCTCAAAGAGAATTCTTGAACAAAGCAAAAGCTTTCAATTAATCTTAAACTCAAAACTGATTTTAATGTTGCAATACACGCCTATATATAGGTTCAAAGTAAAATCCTAAATAATCTAGGAATAAGAAAAATTCCTAATGACAAAAGAATTACAATTTAGAAACTAAGAAACCAAATAAGAACCAAACTCTTGAAACCAAATAGGAAACGAAATCAAGAAACCAATTTGAAAACTAATTAATTCACCCTTAGCGACGGACACCAAAACAGAAAAGGTAAAGGTGTGTTGCTGCTTGCTCGCACCTGCCTTAATCGCACATGCTAGCTTTCCCGGATTCCCTACTCTCCTTCTGCTCGCTCCTTTACTAGACACAACGAGACCGTCCTCTGCCCAACGTCCTCACCTGCACGCTGCTCGCCATAGCTCGCTAATAGTCGAGTAAATCCATTCACTAGCCTTCTTGTCTTCGACCTCGTCAAGGGTCCTGTAAGTTGTACCAAATCGTGACTTGCCCTAGGTAACCTCGCATCAGGACCCCTCCCAGTGTAGTTTTGGGACTCTCAAAATTACAATTTACAAAGTAATGCTTGTGCTCCTGCAACCTTATTGGATGAAATCTCTCTCCAAACTCTGTTAGGTTATCTTCATGGAGGCTGATGCAGAAGCAGAGGCATAGGGTAGCTAGGCTGACTAGCAAGAGTGCTTTGATCACACTACAATCACTCAAAACTGATTCCCATCAAGCATTCGCCTTAAAATGTGCCCTTGGGGAGAACTTATTTTAAACTCGAGGACATGGTCAAGGTTTCATCTCCTTTCATATCAGAATCTGGAACATCTTATTCGACTCGGGACTTCCGATAGCTTGTAAGAGTAAGCCCAACTGAGGTGTCTCAGTTGAGCAGCAGTAAGTCACTAACTATGTATCATCAGTAATAGGATGGGATTATCATTTCTTCCTATTCTTCATCGTAACTTACGTGTTTTTTTCTTTGGTCTCTATTCCTTCATGGTGTCCCTACTTCAAAATTCTTCTTGGAGGGACATTCAATCTCTGGAATTTTTATATTGCACTCCTTCCGTACCCACTTGAAGGGGGTTGCACTTGGACCAGGCACGAAGATTAATAAATGGGTTGAAAATGTCTAATTTACATATAAGCCCTTAAGAATGCGGCGATTTTTTATCCCTTTCAAAAAGTAGTGCAATGTGGTTTAGTGGTATGCCCCAAAATAGAAACATAACTCTTCAAGTGGTGGGACGGGCGAAAAAGGTAAGGGTAACCCTTCAAACGTGACGGAGGGAGTAGTATTTGTTAAAACAGAAGATACTTATTCTCAATTATAGGTTCTGTTGAACTAATACCTTTGACATGAACCTTTGGATTTTACTTTTCTTAACACCCTTATACGATTTTGATTTTCCCTAAAACCCTTATAAGCATTATTGTTCATTGATCTTTCGAATGCCTTAGATTGTTAGTCTATTTCATTTCCCTTCGTTTTTTGTTGTTCAATTTTGTTGAATCTTACCGTCTGGAATTCATTGTTACAGAAGATTGATTCTTCTAAGATTAGGGCATTCATCGCTTTGGTGTTAGCAAGCCTAACAATATAACCAATAAGAGGGAACCGATAAGGGGCCTGAATTCCTTACTGTTTGGTGATGACTAGTGAATCTCATTGTTATTTATTTCTCACCTGTGCTTGTTCTTGGGAGAATTTGATTTTTGTTTGTAAGGATTACTGAGGAATTGGGTGGCCTTTCTTGAGCAGAGAGGTCATTGCTTCCTAAATTTCTGGTTCTAAAGAAAAAAAGCGCATACTTTTTGTTGTGTGAATTCAGTGTATTTTGACTCTTTGAGACATTTTAATGTACTTGCTTATGTGGAATTCAGTGTCTTCCACATCTGAGACACGTCATAAGTCATCAAATGACCTAAATTCTCATTCTTCACGAGAGAGGTCCTCCACACGAAGCACTGTATGAGGGACACAACCTATGCTTGGTTGTACGCCTCATTGTTAGACACCTCGACACTTATATATAAACTCAAGTTAAAGGACGCGGCCAGAGCATCCCATGGCCTCCCTCCCTATAAGGGTTATGGGGAACCCTTCATCTTCACTTTGGAGCATCCCCCTGAGGTAGTCATCGAAGAAGGGTCTCCCGGGGAGATCTTTCATTTCTTGGAACATACCCGTACTGCCGTGACCAGACCAGACAGTGACAATGGTATGTGATCTGGGTTGGAACATGGACACGATTTTGTGTGAAAGAGAGAGAGGTATGGAGGGAGGGTCTATTTTATTTTAATAATTAGCGCTTAATTTGGATATTGCACTACTCCCTCCGTTCCATAATAGTAGTCTTTTTAGAAGTTAAAATTTGTTCCAAAATAGTTGCCCTTTTAGGATTTCTAGGAAGTTTTTACACATACTTTCCTAAATTACCCTCCTACTTTCCCAACTACCAATAATCATTAATTACACTTTATCTCTTTTCTCATTAATAAAGAGAGACTATTTAATGAGGGTAAATTTGTCAATGTAAATTATTTCTTAATATATGTGCATAGGTTTAAAAGGTCCACTATTGTGGAATGGAGGGAGTATTTTAGAAATTATCCCCTTCAAGTTTTGGATATTGCACTTTGATCTCATTTTCTTAAAAACGTTATTTACAGGCCTTGGATTAAATAATATTTTGTCCTTGAACTATACTCTAATTATGCTTTTGGTCATAATATATAGATATATATATTTTTGCTATATTTTTTGTCCTTCAACCGACAATACGCTCCATGGAAGGTTCTTTTTACAAATTTTTTTAGTGTAACCCCCATTTCCCCTCTTTACCTGTTAGGCTAACTTTAAGACATAACAAAGAGGGATCTTTTTGTTAACTTATTTTACCTTTAAGGTCTGTACTTTCTCCCTCTTCAATTCTTATACAATTTATTATTTTAGTAAAGACATTTTAATTAATTTTAAAATATTTGGAATCTATTTAAAATTATTTAAAAGCTGTTATAAATTTAAAAAGAATTATACTTCTTAAACTCAGATTAAACTATTAATGAAAGATAGTTTAATAAATACTCTTCATATTTATTTTTAAAAAAGAAAAAAATAAAACAAACTACATTACTAATTTTCTCCCCCCTCTAACCATACCATCATTGTCGTCTTCCTCCGACGCCTACTCCAGTTTTTTTTTTCTTTTTTTAAATTTATGTCATCATCAACATCTTCATTTCATTTTCATTTTCCCTTCAAATGGATATCCATAACTGTTCCGCCTTCAGTCACCTTCTTTAACATCATTCCACCACCACTGACCCCCTTCCCTTACTGCTTTACCTCTTTCTCCAGTTTCTTTCTCAGATCTACGAACATATAAGAGATAAAGAAAAATAAGCAGCACTCCCAGCTATTTTCCCCTGAACTACAGAGAGAACGAAACCCTATGGTGCCATTACCGCTGCATCCGGCAATGATCACGACTTAGGTGCAGAGGAGGAGATTCCACACAAGAAGAAGTGGAGCTAGCAGGACTGCAGGAGACATCAATGGAGAGTCAATAGATGTCGCTGCCCAGATGTAGGAGCGAGGGTATAGGAGGACCTGCGGCAGTGTGGGACAGATGTGGTGGCACGGGAAGGTGAGTATTGGAAAGAGGCGGGCTTGGTGTGAAGGGAGAGGGGTGGGGTGGTGGCAATATGGGAGGGGAGACTGGCCTTGAAGGGTTGGGGTGAAAAAGTGGTGGTGTTGAGATGAGGGAGAGAGTGGAAGCGGGGTAGTGGGGAAGACCGGAAGACGACTGGTTATGGGAGGTTAGGGACTTTAGGAGGTGAGGGATGACAAGTTGGATGGGTTTCAAATTTTTTGGGGTCTCTTTTTGTTTATGTTTTTATTTTTAGTATCTTTTTTAATGTTTTAAGTTAGGAATACGTATTAAATCCTTCAGGTTTTAAAGTTAACACAATGACCCCTCTAATATTATATCTATCAAGACTATCATTTGTTTAATGGGTGAGTGAGGGCAAAATGGGGTTAACATTATTTGTTTGAAAGGACCTTTCACGGAGTGTATTGGCGGTGAAGGGACATATATCTAGTAAAAAGGAGTTAGGACCAAATGCATAGTTAGAGTATAGTTAACGGACAAAAATATTATTTAATCCATTAGCTTTTTTTGCTTAAACTAATCAATTATAAGATGCACTCAAATGTCAAATCCTTGAAACCAATTATCTACTGATCGATCACACGCTTAAAAGCAACAAGACATCCACTATAAATAGCAATCATTCAAGCATAAATTCGGTCATCATTTTTGGGATTTCGTGCAGAGAACATTCATTGCTAAGATAATGTGGGCAACTTTTCGGGTCGCTGTTCTCTCTTTCAACTCTGTTGTGTCTTGATCTCCACCCGTCTCCATCCTCCATTGATCGGTGACTAATAACGTGTTCTATGCTTCTCTGAGAACCTGACTAGACACTCCAACTAGCACCATCCCGCACTACCCTTCGGCAACCTACTTGGGATGAGTGGGACACTATAATCTCTAGGGCTGGCATCTCTCGTTCCTATTGCTAGGAGACAGAGTTGTGGATCACATAAGTCATTTGTTTTGGGGTTTCTCAAACATGTCGCTTTACTGTTTAGGTTGTCAATAGCTCATCGAGATTTGCTTCTTGTTTGTCACCATCCCTCTGGAATTTTTTTCTTTCTAAATGCATGCTTGTTTCAACATGTACTACATGATGGGTCTGACACCTCTGAATCCGATAAACTTCCCATCCATGCTTCCTGAATCCTTCAATTCAAGTATATACTCTGTTTCTCTTTCTTTTGTGGGTCCAACATCCGTCCTACATTTTATCTCATGTGATGTTTTACTGCACGTACACATAGTGTTTTGTTCTTAAATATTCTCGTGTCTATGCTTCATTATAATAGATTAGCTAGAACAATAAACAAGGGGACACATGTTTGTTGTAGGCACGAGAGGCTCCCATCGTGTGCGTCGCGATGCCCCACTACAGGACAACGTCCGACAAGTTTTAGGCAACAACTAGCAACAAATGCTTGAAAAGGGTAAAACGGTCAATATGTAGTATTTATGCAATCAAGATTAATGAACACAACAACTCATGCTAGCATTCATTCAGCGAGCTTTAATCAAGCAATTTGATTGCAAAAGCTATTACAAGACTATTTGGTTTGAAGGCCTATACACCCTATATAGTTGCTTTTGGAGCTATTTTCACTTTTCTAGTAATGAACATTACAAAGTGCAGTTTAGTACCAAAAAACTAAAACTAAGCTAAAACTGAACGCGTAAGGCATACCACCTTAGATTACATATTTACAAGCAAGTTTAATAAAGGTGGCGTCGAGAAATTATGCTTCAAACTCAAATTTCCTTGGAGCCCAAAGTTGCTGCTGCGTGTTGCTGTTGGCTGGCTGGCTGCTGCGTGCTGCTGGCTTGCTACAAGACCGCGTTGGTTGAAACCAAAAGGCATAGCATGGACGTTCAGGGGCAACATGGATACCAGCTGGCCGGCATGGCCATGCTATGTGGGATTTGCGTGTGCATGTTGGCTTGTCAAGGTCAGTCGTGGGGCGCCCCGTGACACCAGGGTTGTAGCCTTTGAACCAAATGAAATAAAATATACAAGTGTGCATCTGCAGTGATCATCGTTCAAAATTCTCATCTTGCTCTTCCGGTTTTGCTCTAGGATGTAAACAAAATGATGCACAAAAATCTGATAAACAGGGAAGCCAGTCTCACTGGTTCATGCCCCAATTACCTTTTGAGAAAATGGAAGTAGCACGAGCTAAGACTGCCATTGAGTCCTAAAAGAGCTTGTTGCCCCAGGAACTGAATACCTGAGGTAGACCCAAGATCCAACACATACTGGAGAACGAAAAAATGTCAACTATAAGCTATTTGCATGTTCATAAACAGCAATATATCAATCATTTTTACCCAGCTGAGCTCAATGTACTTGCGTTTCTATTTGTGCATCCTCATAGACATAATAATAATTTTGAAAGAAAATAATATGCACAGAAAATATTGAGTATTCAAATATAAAACTTGAGGCCAATCTCATATGTGTACACTAGAATAAAAATAAAAACAAAACCAAAAAGGGTAGTGATGGAGAGTGTCATTAGCTTAGGAAAATAAATTGATCGAATGCTCCAAACAATTGTGTGGAATTTTTATTTTTTGAAATATCTTCATTATGTATGCTGCAGATTTAAGGATATGCTTACCTGGTGCTTCACCATTGCAGGTCGTTTTTTTTCAAAAGATCTTTATCTGATGGGAATATTCTTCACGAAAATGTGACACCTGCAACGAAGTCAAAGATCAAAAAGGATCGTGCAAAATCTGTCGTACGTGATGGATCCCAAGGAAAAAACACAATGCTTTCTGAGTCAACGCCAGAAATATCAACATGTGAAAGTGACTTGACATATTCAAGGTCTGCTTACTCATCTTTTGCAATTCAAAATTTTCACACTTGCCGAATCAGTTGATATATCAGCTCCCTATCATGGCTTACAAGTAGTTTTAGTGTATTAAATTCATAAATTGGATACACTTGTGTTTATTTTTTTTAAACTTTTTTTTTTCTCTCTTTTAATTTTTGTGCAGATTAAGTTGCTTGTTTGTTGCCTCATTGCATGCCATTTACTAAAATTTGAGAAGACACTCTATCTTGTGTTCCATAATGAGGAAAACTGGCAAATTATTTCTTTGCCCTGTTCTCTTATGAAGAACAGCCATCTTATGTCAACTCACACTAAGTTGGTACACTGATGTCAGTGGTGAAAACTGTGTAATACCATTTTTCTGCTTGATTCTTGAGGCTTCTCTGTATCATCTTTTTTTTGGAACACATTATCCTTGAACCCGTTTCTTTGTTTTGGTTAAATCCATCAAACCTAACTTATGTTCCTATTCTCCCTAATTCACGCCGTTACAGATTTCAAGTTCTTGTTAATCAAGAGGAGTGTTTATTGCCGAGCAGAAAAATATCAAGAGGAGTGTTTAACAGTTTGGACTTTCAGATGACTTGCCAGCCTGTCAGATCTGATTGGACTTTTTATTTATTGTGATTTTTTTGAACCAGGTACACACCTTCTATGCCTCGGAGAGAGCTTTTTGGTGACATGCAAAGAGACCGTTATGTTGAAAGTGACAATCCTGATGCATTTGACAGCTCGAACTTTGTTGATTTAGATTGGCTTTCCTCCTCCGGGAATTCCTGTGAGGAAGAGTCAATGGACAGGTAATCCTTTCATGATTTTAAATTAAGTAGTTTGCAGAATCTTGATGGCAGCATTGTCTAGGCCGTCGTATGCCACGTAGTGGTCAAATTCAGAGAGGAAGGAATACATATTTGCTCTGTTATTTATAATACATCATATTGTATCATACTATGTGTAGAAATGCATGGATCCTCTTAAGTGATTAGACATTTTGATTCGAAAATTGCCTCCTATAATTGTGATTAGAATTACAGGTTTCAAATTGCTGAAATTTATTATGAGATCCCTGTGATTTTTTCTTTCAATTTTATGAAGTTCCTACTAATTTGGTACTCCCTCCTTCCTTAAATGAGTGTCTTGTTTGTTTATTGAAAACTCAACCTAATTTATTATTGAATTAGTTATTTTATCATATATTCATTGAGTTTCAGATTCTAAGATTTCAATCTCTGTAAGATTATTAAGTAATTATCAATAACAATTTTAATAGCTTAGTAAAAATTAATCTATTCTCATAATATTTGGTCCAAGTTTAATTAAATTGACCAAAAAAGTCAAAATAGGACACTCGTTTAGGGACGGGATGGAGGGAGTACTAATTTGCCTTCCTAGAGTTCTTAAAAGTTGTACTCCTATTGGCTCTGTATTTAGCAATTAGCATTATGCTCCTTTTTTTTTCTCTCTCAATTTAGCATAAATCTCCTGCATATATGGTCACCAAAATGACTTTTCTTTTTTCTCTCTATTGCAATAAGGTCCTACGTACTCTCTATTTTTGATTTATTACCCCTATATCAATGATAATTCTATTTTTTATTTGTCTATCTCCTACGAAATCTCAATTTTAAAATAAGCTAAATCACTATTTAAGCGATCATTATTTAGGAAGTGTGTATTACTCATGTTAATAGTCATGTGTGAATTGATTTATTTTTCATATATTGATTAAGTGCAAAAATTATAGTGCAGTCTACATTTTTAATCACTTTTTTAAAAAAGAGGAAAAGAGGGACAACCTAAGATGGAAAAGTAATTAAATTAGATTAGTTTGGATCATTTTGAAGTTCATGAAAAAGAGCAAAACGTAAGATGGAATAGACTATAAATCAAAAAAGTTTGGGGAGTTTTTGAAGTTTATGAAAAGTCTCCAAATTGGGTTAACCCAGACTATCATTATCAGAACAAAAATGATATAAGATAGAAATCAGTAAAACTTGAAAACTTTGAAGTTAATGGTAGTTGAATAATTCTAGGGTCACAAAGAGATGTACACAAAAAGTGCACGAAAGCATAATGTGATGGTCCCTTTTACTAAACGAAATTACACCAATGAAAATGTTCCACCTAGGCTTTTCTTCGCTTCGCTTTTGTAACTCTTAGTGGCAATAGCATTGCTCATGGTAGTATCTATTGTTCCTTAAACCAAATTAATCCTCATACAAACAAACCACTATTAGACAGCAATTTTCTATATTTATGTAAGATCCATGTGAAATTGTGGATAAGTGCTTTTCTTTATTTATTTATTAAATTAAATAATGAATATGTATATTATATAAGGCTAGAGTGGATAAGAACTAAATTATGACACTAAATTTGCAGAAATCATAGTAAGATAGAGCTACTAAGTATCGTTTAGGTCTACGGTTTTCTTCTTTTTTTGACAAGAAAAGATATAATTTTAAAAATGAGAAGATACGAAAGTACGAACGAGAAGTCCATAGAGCAAAATAAGATGGAACAAAAAATACACAAGAAAACAATTAAAAGAAATGGGTTGTCCGGCATGCCGAATAACTAAAGGCAGAACTCCAGGGAAAGTTGCTCTGCACTCGATGGCTCATAGGTCATGAAACCACGCTATCCCACAAAGCACTCGACGAGTCTCCTTCTCTCTCTCTCTCTCTATATATATATATATATATATGCATATGTGTGTTAGGAGAGACACGATACTCTCTCTATCCCAAAATAGCATATCTTTTTTTTTTTTCTTTTGGTCAACAAAATAGTATATCTTTGTGTTCACTATTGATTGTACCTTTTTTTTAAATTTGTGATTCTCTCAACTAAACTCTTCCTTATTCCCAGTGACTTGGGGTTATTTTGTTCATCGTGATGAATAAAAAGCTGTAGTTTGGGCCTTAGTGGGACTCGTTAAAACATTCAGAAAGTAGTTGTCTAAATCTGGTCCCAGAACACCCGTGTTCGCATGTATGGACACATGAAATTAGGGTTTGTCATGACATTAGGGTTTTCTTCTTGGAAAGCCAACTAATCAGGGCCAGCTCATCATGTCTTGTGTTTTGAAGGTTCCGTATCTGATGCTGCTACTGTGAATGTTAATTTACTAAAAAGTTTGTAGCAACTGTGTAAGGATGATTTAATTGGGTACTCTTTCATTTTACTTTAGAATTGACAAAATAACTACAGGGAAAGACAAATGGAAATCACAACATTTTGTAATACATTTATTTCGATTGGGAAAACTCTACTTTTCTGCAATTTTATTAATGATTTAAAACTCATTTGTAATCTAATTTATTTTTCCGTAGAATTGGAAAAATGTGAATAATGCTACATGCCTACATCCACAATAGAAGTGCATGAAAAGTGCACAAAAACCGTTGTTGGCTTAATTTAATATGGTTAAAACCTTTGTGGACCCTATCGCTAAAAAAATTACACCGGTTGAAATATCCCCAACTAGTAGCGGACTTAGGACATTTAGGGAGGGTGGATAAATTATTTTTTTTCGCCATGAGATATATATAAACTAAGGTATTAAAAAAACAAAAAATAAAATTTCAATAACATTAAATCGACAGAACAGTACCATGCTGAACATAAAAATGTCAATAACCGAAATAAAAAAATAGAAACATGCCAAATTACACGAAAAAAATGCCATCATTTGAAATAGTATCTAAATTTGAAATTTAACAAAAAGTAACAAGCAAGCGTTCATCACTCATTCTGTCGTGAAGAACGCACTTGACATAATTCATTGCCGAAAAGATTTTTTCTACATTGCAAGGGCAATGGACAATATCGTTGCCAACTTGAAAAGCAATTAACTACTTATGTAAGACGAATGCTTCCCCATAACAACCAACTTTTCAGCAAGCTCAAAAATCTTAATCAAGTTAGAGAATTCTGAGTGAGTACTAACATATCGATAATATGAATGAGTTGATTACTGTCTCTCTCCGCAACTCTTACAAGTTGCTAGAGACAAGTCTCTCTCTCTCTCTCTCTCTCTCTCTCTCTCTCTCTCTCTCTCTCTCTCGTGTTTGGAATTGTGGTTGGGTTTGTAATATGTTTACTAGTTAAACCTTCCTTTTGACAGCCCATTCATATAAATAGAAGTGTACAAAGAACCCCTAAACTTAGGCATAGACTCTTGACTCATACAAAAAAAGATTTTTTTTTCCAAATTGAGAGTGAGCACGGGTTAACATTGAGGCCTTCAATAGTTAACCCTTAATGCCAACAAGGCTTGTTGTGCACTATTGGTGGATTTCCTTGGTGGATAGCATATCTAGAGCTATATATATATATATAGATATAGATATAGATATATAGGGTCCTAATCAAATAAACATCTAAATAACTTACAAATCATGCGAACCATTAGGATCCAACCATTTGATATTTTGTTGGACCTTAGTGATATTTGTTGGATTTTAATTTTATTTTCTTAATAATACTAAGATCCAACAAATACCAAATTGTTGTATCCTAGTGGTTTGCACAATTTTTACGTTTTTATTTGACAACTACCTATATATATATATATATATATATATGATTTTGTTACGAATCTTAGGATACCCACTTAAGGAGTATCTTAACTAGTGACCCATAATTTTTAGATCAAAATACCTTGTATTTAAAGAATGAATTAATATTTATAAAAGGGGCAAGATTGTCTTTACCATTGTATATTTAAATCTCCCACATTTATGCATTTAATGCATCTCCACAGATATTTATTTAACTAAGAGAATTAAATACCCATATTAGGTGAAATACATTTTTGCCCTTTTGAATATCTACTTCATTATTTAATAATATGTGTACTTTGGTCCAAGAAAATTGGGTCACTTGTAAGATATACTCTCTTTCTTTCTCTTTCTCTCTCTCTCTCTCTCTCTCTCTCTCATATAGGGCTTGGCTCAAATTAGTCAAGATATTAAATAGAAACTAGGAATTTATAGGAGCCATTATATTAGAAGGCAATCAATGGTACATAGATCATGAGGCGAATGACATGCAGTGACAATTTTGTTATGATAGAGGGTGGCATTTTTGTAATATATATTGAATCATACTTGCTGCATATTTGTTGAATC
>JAOTQG010103017.1:0-22266 GCA_025631175.1 Iris virginica
GTGTACAACAGTTCACGTTAAGGTCCGCTTTCTAAAAATATTCGAGAAACATGCAAATCATATATAACATGAATGAAAAGTGAAAACATATATAGAAGGATACTCATGCTCCTCCTGCCACGAAAATTACCTATCCGAGATCCTCACTTTAAACACATCATGATCATGTCCCGTAAGTACATGCTAATGTCATGTTCCGTCAAACACACACAAGTCTCTAACCGGTAAAATTTCCTATGTTTCCACCTCAGATTCTAGAATTTTTTAAGTAGTAGTTCAATACAGTGCATGGTATATTGCTATCTAAATGAAATAAATTCCATCTCCATGCATTGCAATTCTCTCAATACATGCGCTAAAACTTTCAAAATTTTGGCTTGCCTTCATTCAGCATATCAACTTGCCTGACGAGCAATACGCTAATTGAGATGCACATCATCTTGGCGCCCCAAATGTTCATCAACAACGAAGACAAGTTCTTTTGAACTGATTTCATCATTTCACCCCCACGCCACCACCATCACTGGCTCAGTGCACTGCTAAAAAACATGCATGTTCGTCTTATTTGTTCAACACCTTTGTATTTCAGCTACAAAAATTCCTGGGAGCTGGTTGATTAGATGAATTTTCAATTGGAAAGTAAATGTAGTGGGTCTCGAGGTGTTTGTTAGTTGATCATCTCCATAGCAGCAGGCAGTATATGAAATTTCCTTGGAAGGAACCCTAGATACTCCCCATCAGACTGAACAAAAATGCTGCCTCTGCCTACGATCTCCTCTACTTCGATAGAAGACACACTGCAAAAATGAGGAAAGGCAGACCAGATTAGAAACCACCAATAGCAGCTATGTTTAAACTGCCAACCATCCCAGTTAAATGAAATTTACGACAAACATTAGTCCAGCATTGTATTTGTTAACAGCTCAAGCTTAAAAGGTGCCCTTTAGATGTATTCCCATTCCATTTTACATAAAAGTAAAGATTTAAAAAAAAACAATTAAAACAATTTGATTTGATCACATCCTTCAATATCCAACCCCTAAACTGCATTGAGGTCGTATTGTCCGTGCTAAGCGAAATATTTTGTTAATTTCCTCATATCTGTATGCAAATGGAACTTCAATACATGATCAACCAAACAACCCCCAACTCCTCTGCGGCAAATCAAATAATTTTTAGTTTCTCCTCTTAACTACAGTCAAATAGAATTTCAATTCATATATATGTGAGAGGGGGAGAGAGAGAGAGAGAGAGAGAGAGAGAGAGAGAGAGACTTCCAATTTTGCCTTTATTATGCTACCCTACATTAACATAAAAACATAATCATGCTCCATGATGTCCTTTCTTTTCACTATCACTTTCACCCCATATGTAATAATTACTCTTGCAGGTACCCTTACGTAAAAACACTCGATCCCTGTTCTTGACAAAATTGAGCAAGAGCTGGTGCTCCAGAAATTTCTTTTTCTTTTCTTTTTACCCCCTTCTTTGCCTCTCTCTCTCTCATTTTTTTGTTTTTTGATGATTGTGGTCAAATGCAGCAATAACCTAGATAAGCACACACTATTACAAATGGAAAGAAGCCAAGCAGCTATCCTTTGGGACACACACGGCTTAGGAACGATTTGGTTGTTTGTCTTTCATTTTAATGTAGGCCCATGGGGTAACAGCCCCTTCCCACCAGGGTGCCCTTCTATCATTGACCTTCCAATTTCTAGGCACAAAAGCCACAATGTAAATCAGCTACAATGTTAATCACATCTTTATCAAGACTGATTAACAAGTACTTAAGGTTGACCTTACATTCGACTGATTGCCTAATGGCTCCCACTCGCATTGACGAACGCAAGAATGTTAATGTTTCATTTATAATTCAGCTTTTTGTTTTTAAAATGATATGTCGCTCACTAGATATAAAATCTTATTCCTTGCAAAGTAAGGCAGTATCAGAAACACAAAAGTAACAGAAACTAAATAATCAGAACCAAAAGAAACTAGCCAGAGTAAAAGGTTGGCTTAAAAGATATTACCTTCTGAATATCACATTTTTTTCTGATAAATGTGTCCCATTGTACAGTTTGTGTAGCTTGAGAATAAAGTCGTACCATTTAAAGTCCTGGAGAATCACCACCTATAAACGGTATGTAGGACAAGTTAACTTGCATATACTAAGGTTAAAAAGTAAAATGTTAAGAGGGTATGGAGAAGGTATTTATCCCACCTCTAGATTTCCACTACTAGGATCGGCATTCGGAGTAATCTTCATTCCACCACCAAAGAACTTTGCATTTCCAAAGCACATAGCTGTTACCTGAGGAAATGCTTCCCACTCACCGTCATTGACCTAAAAGTAAGCAATTCAAATGCAGTGCAATGGTCACTGTCATGTCTTTAAAATTTAAAAAGATAGAATGTCATGCAAAATTTTGTTCGAAGATTTGAAAAACACCAACTTTGATTTTAAGGTCTTGGTTACGGTGCCCAGAGAATGCCTGAAGAGCACCAATAACATAGCACAGATTTCCAAATCTTTTGTACCTAGATGCGTAATAACCTGCTTTCGCACTCCTGCATACTTCCGCAAAACGAGTAATAATAAACACGTGCAAAAGTGTCAAGTACGTATTTCTGGATCACATTTGGTTCTGGAAGGTTCTTAAGAAGATAATATCCTTACAGATGAATGTCAGCAACATTTATGAAATAATGTGAATCTTCACCATCCCTAGTAATAACTCCAACATCAATCCGAGATCTAATCCCTGCAAAATTACCTTTATCAGAAGCTAACTAACAAGAAAAAGGAATGTGCATATTGTAACAGAGTCTTAACAGATTTCAGACAGCTTAAAGAAAGTGCTGCTAGTTGATCAAAGTTAGCTACTACATAACAAAGGGAATAGCTCAAGCAGATTAACCTTTAGCTATACGTTCAATTGCATCAATAGGATCATTTTTCCTGAAAAAGTAAACTGCGTTCAAGGATCTGAAGAAAACACTAGCTATAAAAACTAAAGGTAACAATATGAGTAATAGCAACTAACCAGCCAAACGTTCTTGCAAAATCAGACCCAGTCCCTAAGGGAATTAACTGCAGATTATGCATATCACATTAGATGTTCCTCACAATAATTTGTACTAAGCATATCAATGCACAATAACAGATGAGCACATCTTTTGCATTCATGCGAAGTCTATGAATAAATTCTTATATGACATCAAACCAAATCAGGCCCAGTCCCCAACAGAATTAACTGCAGATTATGCATATCACATCAGATGTTCCTCAAAATAAATTGTACTAAGCATATCAATGCACAATAATAGATGAGCACATCTTTTGCATTCATGCGAAGTCTATGAATAAATTCTGATATGATATCAAAGCATGCAGGCAACAACTTACTCCAAGAGCAGTTGAATGTGCGACTTCTGAATCGTGTTTAGGAACGGGTTTTCCACCCCAGAAGAATCCATTGACAACCTGTTGTGAGCCTTAGTGAGTAAGTCACATTATTTTCAATTAAATAATTCTAAATACATGAATGTTTATCTGGCTGGTAAATAGGTGAACAACCCAATAGGCTCATATGTGATGACTACATCTAGCATAACTGGTTGTACAAATAAAACCTCAAAATGTATCCATACATGCCCAGATATAATTCAGACTTTGCCAAGCTTTCAGAAAAAAAATATGTTCACTTACAGTCGGTGGTTCAAAAACTTTGACCATTATCCTCAACATGCATAATGCAGCAACATTTTAGCATCACGGCCAGCGGAAAAACTAGGATTTTGTTAGCAGGGTCAATATTATTTTAGGGGTCGAAATTATGGTCATATGTAAATGTGGCTCGAATGCGGGTTGAAATTATAACATTGAGAAATTTTTTCCTAAATTGAAAATGGGGTAAATATTCATAAAATTGCTGTTTTTCAGTGGTTAATTTTTTCATAATATTATTTAGTCAACCTATGTGCATTTCGTGACAACTTTTCAAGGTACATATTATAAAGTCATAAGCCCATAATTTAGACTGATCGTGTTCCAATAATTTTCTGTGTACCCTCGAGATCTCTCATAAATAAATTCCAGATATTAATATTTTATCTCCATGCATGCAAATAACATATTAAATTAGGAGTCAAGTCATCATATATCCAACTTCAAAGACAATGAGCCAATAAGTACATGAATATAACTTCTGCCAGCAATGATACCATTTCTGTGTTGTCACTGGAATAGAGCAATTATCTAACCCATATTTGCAGGAAATAAATCATTCTCTAGAAAACTAAATTAAAAGTTTCACCTCATGAAGAGTTCCATCACCCCCAACTGCAACTACAGCATCCGCACCCTCGCGTATAGCCTGTCAATAAATTTCATGTTTAGATATCCACCTATCAAGAAAGATTTGATTCTACACTAGACTACAACGGGCTCAAGATGCCTACCTCCCTCGTTATGTCAATAGCATGAGATGGACCTGAAGTTAAGGATTCACATATCTGCTCAAAATGTAAGTTATCAAGATTTACCATAAGAAAAAAATCTGAACCCAAACAAGCATGCCAAAGAAGTGCATATTCTAAACAAAATAATGTTTACTATCTATAATATAAATGAGGGTTGTTTGATGTGGCACCATCTAAAGTAACATCAACTTTTAATCCCAACCCTTAAAAAATTTCAATCTCAACCATTTAATTTAAACATTTATTCCCTTCATTTTTCATTTCTTGTCCCCCCCCCCACCCCCCATTTTTCAATTCAATTTTTTTTAAATATAACCAACTTCTCTACTAACAAGATTTTGTAAATTTAATTATAACATCTAATTTTTCTAAACTTAATTATGACAATTAACTTTTATATTAATTATAATGTTAAGTTTTTAAGTTAAACTTTTTCCTTTTGAACGCCGTACCATCGAGCAGGACACACACTAGTAGTTTACAGTCTTCACCTACAATGAAAACTGTTAGGCACTTGAGGAAATTCAGTCAACTTTAGCCATCAGCATGTTATGAAAGATGTTACCCCAAGTGAATCTCATATACTCTCGTTAATCAAACTTTTGAGAAGCTTAATGAATTTTCTAAGAAATTCCACTCATCGTTAACAATCACCTGCTTATCCATAAGGTGAACGTAACAATGTGCACACATATATCTCACAGTATCTGTCAACCAGTTTGGTGACTTGACATTGGATCGTGTGGAAATGGCGGAAAAGGATCCATGCAGTGGACCCCAAGTGATTAGGATTAATGCTTGGTTGTTGTTGTTCTTTTTGCATCTGTCAACAAGCTGTGTCCACTAAAAACTCTGCTAACATCATGCAGACTCTTATATAATACCTTAGATATATGAGCTCCTTCACCATATTCTCTCACCTCCATGGTCTCAAATAAAGATCCGACGAGGTTTACAAGAAATAACCAAATTTGCATATAACGACCGGACTATGGTATGCTCTCCCCCCATTTCCATTAAACTAGTCTTCCACTTTAAACGTTACCAGGGAAAGAACAAAATAGAATGACCTCGTAGATGCTCAAAAAAGGGTCCTACCTAACTGATGCTTGATAGTCACTCATCTTTTAATGTATGTAGCCCCATTCTTCTTGAGGATGTCCTATCACATAAAAGGTGTACTGACGACAGCTTTAATTAATTACTCATAGATGAACTTCATTGTCTCTATTCTTATATTGCCACTCGAAAGATTCAAAATATATCAGTTGTTAAATGATCCATCCAGTAGCCAACCTTTAGTTTGTTAAGAAATTACTCTACCTATGAAGAAGAGCATTATGTGCCATCTGAGCATACACTTAACGAATCATTCTAAAACTTTCTAATAACTCTACATGCTTTCCTCCACTTCCCCAGAGCAATAGTAACTACTTACCACAAAGTCATATGGTATTTGCTAACATGTGGCAAGTCATTCTGGCAAAAGTTTATAGGGATCAAAAAGGTTAGTACTTGTTTAAGTAAATAAAATGTTTGCTTATACAGAAAAAGGAAGGACTCCATCATCTAATTGAGTAAGCCAGATCTTCCCACCTCTTTCTAAAACTTCACATACCACAACCATGAGATTCCTCTTCACAAACAAAAGTATTCGACGCATTGAACTTGTTTCGTTACAGATATTAAGTTAAAACAGACGCAACAACTGACATCAATACTCATTGAGTGCAATTTCTGAAATGCAAAGTAGGCCTCTCAGGGGAAAGGCATAGACTAGAGAATACAAAATGATGTTGCTCACATACATGATGCCAGCAGAAACATTCACCAACAAAACCAAAATGAACTGACAATGCCCATATTTCATAGATTAGGAAAACTGATTTACACAGACAAATGAAATTCAAAAAAGCTTGCTCACATTACAATCAGAACCGAGGCGTGTCCGAAGATAGGGTAGAATCTTCTTCCAGTCTCTCCCCGTCCTTCCATTAGCTCCTGCATTTTTACAATTAATTCAAATGAATTAAAACTAACAAATTAAAAACACACATGCAGAGAGCGAGAGAGGAACCTTGGGGATTGACGACGAAAACGATGTCGCGTCGGCGAGAGGAGGCGGCGGAGAGGTCGGAATGAGACATGGAGGATTGATCAGCTCGACAAAACGAGGGTCTGGCCATTGCCACTACTCCTAACCCTCTACTATATATCATCCTCTTTCTTCCTCCTCTCTCTCTCTCTCTGTATTAAATGTATAATAATTATGTCTCAGTCTGTATGTAAATTTCTTTGTAATGTGTGCCAGTGTGTGTGTGTGTGTGTGTGTGCGTGTGGAGGATAACGAATTCAATTAGGTAAAGCAGAAGGATTTGAAGAAGATGACGACGACTGGGTGCGTTGAAGGATTTGTAATAAAAGAACATTTAAAGGAAAATTATTGTTTTAATTAATCCTTAATTACCTTTTTTTTTTAATATTAGTAATGTTTTTTTTTTTAATTTTATTTGAACTTTTCCTCACTGTTTGTTGTTTGTTTGAACTGACCTCCTCGCTGGGTTCCTGATTTGGGGTTGTGGACCTCTGCGGTACTATTGTTCTTTGCTTATGCATCCCCGAAATGAAAGTCTAGGGTGGCGACTACGGGTGAACATGGATATCTTTTTTTTTAAAAATATTTTTCAGCCCCTAAAGTATTCACTCAAACTCACTTTAATCCTCAGTTACCAAATTATCTCGTATAAACTCCCCCCCACCCAACAAAAAATCAGCCCAATTTTTGGTGAAAAATCAGCCCAATTTTTGGTGAAAAATCATGCATACAAAACGAGTTTATATCTTTTGTATCAAATAATATTTCACTTCTTGTTCTATTTTTTTAAAATCTCTCAATCTTAACCATTCAAAAGATGATCTTAAAATTTTACGCTCTAAATTTTAGAATATTTGTCATTTTTAAAAGCTATGTAATAGAAGATGACACACCATTTATCATGAAAAATCTCGTTTCATACAAGATACATGAGGTGTAGTAGTTTTGTTAATTTAGACATATTTTTATTGTTTTGATGGGAGGAGTATTCGTTTGTGAAAATATCGTGATGTAATTTCAATTAAAGAAATAATAGTACCGTAAACAACCGAGATTACACGAATCACTAATAGAGAACAATAGCTGATGAAATTTGAATAATTTCCATCCCCCTCTCTCTCTCTCTCTCTCTCTCTCTCTCTCTCTCTCTCTCTCTCTCTCTCTCTCTCTCTCTCTCTCTCTCTCTTTCTCTCTCTCTATCTCTATTTCAATCTCTCCTTTTCATTTCTTCAAATCTCTCTTTAATCAAATTGATTCACTATAAAGTGGTATCAGATCGATCGATTACTAGAAAATCAATGTGAAGATATCAAAATTACATGTTCGCCTTGCGAGTAAGACGTGCTCGTGAACCAAGCACAGAGCCCCCTAGGGCGAGGGCGAGGACGAGATATGAATAGCTGTTGGGTTTTCCACACTTAGCATGACAATTGGGAGTGAACCTCCCCACATGCAAGCAAGTAGGGTGCTCGTGAAGCGAGCATAAACCCCAACGACCAAGAGTGAATCTTATATTACCACTAAGTTCCATACTAAGAGAAATATCCAGGAGTAATCCTCCTTATAGGCAAGCACAGCCATGTGTGAGCGGGAAGTAAACCTTCCTTGCCTGGAAAATCTCCTCACTGCTGTTCGAGCATACCTTTCTCTAGATTTCGTGTCATTCAAGGATAATCTCCCTATCTAATACGTAAGATTATAGAGAATCATATTCCTAATATAACTGTGATACCAGTTACTTAATTTACATGCAATCAAAATACTAGCAGAAAATAAACTCCCGGTCCTAGTCAAGCAAGGATTCAAGCCCCAAAACACTATAAATAAGACCCTACCCATGTAGGCAAAGGTACGTGCACTACATTGCCCTCAAACAACTATTAAAGCTCTTGTTTTATCTCTGAAGAACTTGAGTCTTACTCTCACGTCGGAGCTGTTCTGTAGGGAAAACCTCCCTTTCCAGTGACGATGTTGTTTGCTTTCAGGTCCGGTTGCTATCGAGTTCTTGCCCGCCGCCGCCGTTGCGTTGCTCACTAAAAATCATGCGACATCAGTGATTTCGTTATCGGGACCTGTTTGTCGTTTCTTTGTTCCAAACCAACTAAACAACTTTCGAATCAATGGCTGATAGTGTGAGAACCTCCCCGTTCTCACGCCCTCGGGATGAAGACGGTGGCTTAATCGAGGCGTTGATGGATGATGGTCATCGGGCGCGTTGATCATGAGAACCTTATGGTGTGTGATGTCAAGCTTCTCTTAGTGACTACTCAACTTATTAATGAAATTGAGAGTCGCCACCTCTGTTTGGTCTTAGGCTTCGGAAGAACAAGCCTTGGTGTATGAGAATTCTAGGTTCGGGGGCTTAGCTGCGAATTGGAAATAACCGAATCACCAATTCGCCTTAAGCTGTCTCTAAAGGTGTCTAGCATGCATATCTCCTAAGGTTGTTCATGGTTGGTCAAGATTCAAGAACATGCCAAAGTGAACATTGGTCTCATTGCACTTAAGATTAATCTAAGAATTAGCACAAGCAAACATATATATGTGCATATTTTCATCTAAAGCATAATACGACCAAAGTAAGGGCTAGTAGGCAAACCAACATTCATGGTAGGCAAGAGGAAACAACTAAGTCATAAACGAGATATATTAAGGATTTTAAACCATGTCATCCCTCAAATGCACCTTCATAACTATTTATGAGTTAAGAGATGATATTATCATTCATGGGATTCGTGATGTGTGAAAGGGGGTAGTAACAAGCTACTAGCAACAAGTAAAAATTTATGAGAGCATGAAGATTACAAGAGTAAGATTAAATTGGTTCCAATCTCAAGATAGGTCATGGTTTATGTGTATTTATACCCAAGAATCTCCCTTAAAGAAGATGGACCCTTCATACCATGAAGGGCCTTAAGAACATAAGCACTCCCACATTTCAAGGTCCCCATGGAATCCAAAAAAAAAAAAAAGCATGAAGATGGAAGCATAGATATATTAAAAATGAGAGAAAATAGATATTCAAACGAGAAAGGCTTAATGCCTTATTACCACTCCTCTTCACATATAGATTCACATATTAACTCAAGCAAGCAAGACTTCCATCAACATATTCATGAAGACTTAGAAGGGAACATTCATATCACTTCATGAGAAGGAAACAAAAGCATGCATATCAACATATGTTCATGGATCTTTAAATAAAGAAGTTGTTAACATCATAAAGGAGATTAAGAAATCACATATCATTCATCATATTTCATGGTGAATACATGGTAGCATACATGTTTACAAGAGTAAAGAGTGTTACAAGACTAGATCTAGGCTAGCAAGCAAAGAAAATGATTACAATGAGAAGGATTACAAGAGTGATACCTACTCCCAAAGATTGATGATATGAAGAAGGGATAGTGGACCTTTAGACCTCATAAGACATGACTTGGATGATGTATCTTGTGTTTGTTTTGAAGATTTGAATGTAGGAAGTGGAGAAGATTGAATGTTATCTGTTGTGTTTGGCTAGATTTTGGTGTAGTATGAGTGTATGTTTCATGTTTGTATTTGAAGGAGAATGAATGTGGAGGGAGGGTGGATGAATATGTATGAAGAGTGGTTGAAGATCTGAGATTTTCAAGAAGGCACTCACAAGCTTAGGGTTTCTCTCCAAAATCTCTAAAGGCCTCTCTCTTTAATTTGGACAGTTGATCACGGAGTTAATGTTAGTCATTAACTCCCAAAAATGTGCAGTAATTATTACATGTCAAAAGTCGTGCCTAATCCAATGGCGGCGCAACCAATTTTGTGCTCGACGATTGAGCAAAGGTCCGAAGAGAAATATGATCATGTTTCTCGTTGCTTGAGATAAATTTTATGTCCCTCACACCGAGGGTCAGGGGACTACTGAAGATACCAAAAAGTACATGCTCGCCTTGCGAGCAAGATGTGCTCTGATAGCGCGAAAGTATGTATATATTTTAGCGCTATTTCTATAATTAATTTGACTTGTTTATATTAGATTTTATGTTTGTTTTACTTATTTTTGTGTAAAAAAGGTTTATCAAGGATTTAAAGTCAAAATATGAGAAAAAGGTATTTTGGAGCTAAATAGAGCAAACTAGACAAAGTTGTCAAAGACTGAGGGGCTAAAAAGCAAAAATTCGAAATTTTCAATAGCAGCTGGCTCACAGCCTTGACCTAGTTGGTCACGACTGTGACCCCTTCTCGGGATTCATGCCGAACATTATAGAGTTTTATTAGAGTTTTTGACTATGTTTTGTGCCTTTCTTGTACTGCCTATTTAAACACATTCTCCCTAACTTTTGCAACACATACGAACACGACAAAAACACAACATACACAAACTAACTATATGAAAATTATCGCGATTATAAGGAACTAATCCATTTTTCTAGGAGTTTGACATAAATCTAAATTATAATTATGCTATTAAAATAATACTATCTATTTGATGCCTTGTTCTAATTTGGTTTGATTAGATTAATGTTATTTTCTTCAAATACTAGTTGCAATTGCTATTTCTTGAATTTATGATAAAATGTGTGTTAAATCTAGTTCATAAGTTAAACGCATGTTAGCTTAATCAAAGAAGCTAGTTAGAACCAAAGCACGATCAAGTAATAAGGTAAATTCTAGGTTCATATAACTCCTAAAATCTTAATGGATTTATGATGTAAGGAGGATCATGACCTTAAATGCCTTGGGAATCATAAGCACAGACGATTGCAAACCATAAACTAAATTCTCAATCTTTGGCCAAGTGAATGAACCCTAGAATAAGAATTAATACAAATTTGAAATAAAAGCATAATTGTTAGTTGCTGTTGAACTCCATCCTCCTAAAAATCACGTCCTAGCTATCAAAATAACCTTCAACATAAATCAATATTATACACAAAAGTAGTACCCTAAGACAAAGTAAAACTGATGATCAATAGAATTGAGATCGAAGTCCTTGTGGATCAACAACTGCTTTCCCTATCTATATTATTTAGAAGTAAGTAGGTATTACAAATATTTTTTTTTTGATAATATTGTGACGCATGTATATCAAAAAGTGACGCCGCTGCCAAAGATTTGATTAAATCAAGTCTGTTGATCATTGATGATACTTTTGAATCATAACATAGCAGAAGATAATATGCAAACTAAAAAAATGGACCTCTTCTTATCCATGATAATTCTCCCTTATGTCTTGTTCTAACGGAATAAGCTAGAAATGATGAATTGAAACCAATATACTTTAATCAGCTTCCTACGTATCATGGTTTATATTCAGAAGATTCTCTTGCTTTCATAAAATAATTTCAAACTATCAGTGACGAATTTTCGAAAAAAGAAATAACAGAGAGTGATTTTAGAATGAAATGTTTTCCATATACATTAAAGGACAATGTGAAATTATGGTTCATGTCTTTATGTCCTAGATTTTTGGAAACATAAGAAAATTTTAAAAAATGAATTCTTCTCTAAATACCACCCGCATGATTTAAACAAGAAGCAAGTGAAACATTTCATGATTCATGGGATAAATTTAAATCCTATTTGGCTAGATGTCCACATTATGGTATTTCACCGAAATTGGTAAATAAATTTTTTTATGTTGGACTGATCCAAAACAGACAGATTATGAATGGTAGTATAGCATGTGGTGATATTGGAGAGAAGATTGCATCGTAATTGACTGCTATAATTAATATGTTGAGCCGAAATTCATTGAGAAGGAGTTCAAGATGTAAGTCTACAGATGTTCTGTGATGAATTCTCAGGAATTAGCTAAACAAGTTTCTGACATGTCTACTCAAATAAAAAGTATTACTGATGTGCTATCTACTTTCAATACATCTGTTACTGTAGAATGTTATGATGATGAATTATATTCGAATGCTACTAATCAATATTTATTGAGTGAACAGGCACATGAACATGTGAATGCACTGTCAGATAAAGAAATGAAGGATGTGTATTTCAATATAACAGAGGATTCAACAATCCTAGTGTTTCTCATGAAAACCAGCAGCATCCACTAAACACTCTTGGTGGTGGTGACAGAGGAGGCGGTGTGAGTAGTGGTGATGGTTG
This sequence comes from Iris virginica, assembly GCA_025631175.1. NCBI lineage: Eukaryota > Viridiplantae > Streptophyta > Magnoliopsida > Asparagales > Iridaceae > Iris > Iris virginica. The sequence continues at coordinate 12,677 of JAOTQG010103017.1, forward strand.
TGGAGGAGGTACCGGTAATTGCGATGAGGGTGGGGGTAGTGGTGGTGGTGACAGCAATGACGGTGGTGGTGGCAATGTGGATTTAATAGTTCAACACACGTCCTCGTACGTAGTGAAACGTGTAGCTATAGTGTGGACTCTTGTGGATCAGTTGACATGGAGTTGGATCATAGTGGACAGTTAGGCTCGCACCGTTGCATGTATAAAGGATCTGCGCCGATGACATGCTAGATAAAATGGGTAACGAGGATAAACGTGACCGTGAGCATTAACCATACCCTTAATATACTATGATAAAAGGTTTTAACTTGAAACAAATTAATATCTGAAGTAGCTCCTCAAATTTATACTAGTTCACGATTGACTAAACTAGAAAATGAACTCATTTTGGAAAAAGAAAATAATAGCAAATGATCATTTGGTTTGCAATGGAAGTCGGAAGGTGTAGTATTCTAGTCCTATGAGCACCAGTTCAGAAGTCAAAATACAACTAACTAAATTGGAATGAGAATAAACACAGTTTTTCGGCAGTAGAATTGTACCACTAAAAGATACATATAACTGGTGACATAACACCGCACGAATGGCAATACAGTTACATTTCATTTGTAGATTTACCAGCCAAAGAAGATACACTAACAAAAAGGCAAAAGTGAGTTTTCCGGGTAGCTTTGAGGAGGAAAATGATCATCTCCTTGACTTTTGCTTGGACTTTGAGTCGAAATGGTGACCCCTCAACTTCTTCTTTTTCACCGCCGGTGCAACAGGCCCAACGCTCTCTGTGAATGGCATTCCCATCAGAGCTAAAAGTCTATACGCTTCTTTGTCTGTTGGAGCAGTTGTTGTTATGCAGACATCCATTCCTCTGTTCCTGCTAGGTGAATCGTAACCAAGCTCCGGAAATACGGTCTGCTCCTTAATTCCAACACTGTAGTTACCATGCCCATCGAAACTGTTGGGGCTCACACCTTGGAAATCCCTTGTTCGTGGGAGGCCCAAGTTTATGAGTCGATCAAGAAATGACCACATCAACTGCCATAATCAGGAGATAAGAGTAAGATGGAATTGTTTGTTGCAAGAGATGAGAAGGTTCTCAATTGGGTTCATAAACTAGCCCGCTTTCAGTGCTCATCGGAGCCAAGAAAGCAATGCTCAAGCTCAGCTGAACTACTTCACAACAAGTTATAAACAAAAATATACATAACTGGAAAAGGACCAGATTAGCGACTAATCGGAGCTGAGGCATGTAGGTCTTGTTTCCTTGAGCTTAAAATCATGTTCAAGCTACACTACACCCAAAAGTGAGCCAAGCTAACCCAAGTTCGACATATTAGACAATATTGCCCTCAATAAATTAGTTAACTAAATACGTACATTTGCATGTAGTAGCATTAGCAGCTGAACTTTGCATGAAGAGCGAGACTTCATAGCATCATATGCAACATTCTAGAGTACTCCAGTGTAATAGCCACATAAACTAGCATAAGTTAACCCGAAAGGACCTATGCAGGTATTTTGTTAAGGCATATCTACTACTCCTACTATAAAATAAGGGGGAAGGGATTAAAATGAAGCCTTTTTGAGATTCTCAAAATTATCCTCAATGACCGATAATAAATTCAAGTCTCAACTAACCACCCACAATAATTAACTTCCAACTTCTTCCATCATTTAAAAATTAACAATCCTAAATCGCCCATTCCTTACAAATTTACACGAATCACTTCTCTAACTAAACGAACAAGAAAATTTAAATTTTACAAATTTGATATGACCAGCTTTTTTGTTTTTGTTTTTTTGATGAAAAAAAAATAGAATGAATAGAATACAAAGGAAGACAAGCTGGCCTCCGCAAGAAAAGAGAAAGGAAAACCAATGAAACAATTGAAAAAGTAGTTAGCCTAAAATCCCAACATGAATTTGCCCAGCATAGAAAGATAATCAAAGCTGCCCAATCTCTACACGTCCGTCATGGATACCCCATTAAAAGCCCCCCGTGCAGAGGCCCTTAAGATGTGCAATGTTGAATCCTTCCCTTAAGTATGGAAAATGATACAGCCTGATTATGAAAAATCCTCGCATTCCTCTCTAACCAGATACTCCACAAAGTACCAAAAATAGCACACTTCCACAAACAAGCAGCATCCTTATTTCTCCCAAAACCTTTAAACCTCGCGCAAAAAAAGTCTTCACCCGATAAGATAGTTTTTTCTTCATGCACACAATGTGTGAGAATAATACTAGCGAGGTTGTAAAATCCCAACCCAATCCATAGTTACACTCCCTCCTTTCCATGCAAAAAGTATACTTTTAATGCATTCATTTTGTCCACTTGATCAATGTTTGACCAAAGAATCACATAGATATACGCAAATCACATTAAAATAAAGAAATTGCAATTCTTAGTATTTTGAATATACTCCTATGTTGACGAGATTCAATTACGCGTAATGTTAAAAAAGTAAGATTTGATTTGATTAAGTCCTTGACTTTAAAAAAGAAAGGAAAGTTGACTCATTGGTCGAATCGGAGTGAGTAGTAACTATGATATCAGATCATAGTATGATGCCAATAGCAAAAATGCCACATCCAATGTCTTAATATTGCTGGTCTCATTAGTTGGTACCCTGCTGTTTGATGGATCCTTAAATAACTTCCATTCTCTTCAGTAAAATGCTTCACCATAATGGTCTCATAGTCATTATATTGTAGTTCGTCCCAAAATAAGCATCACAATTGGTTCATGGGGGAGTACAAGTATTTCAGATACATTGCCCAAAAATCTTTTATACCCATTCACGGAACAAAGAATAAGCATAGGCTGCATAACTCACACATTCAATTAATTTAGATAGACAAGACAAGTTTCAAGTTTCAGGTCCTTTTTTATTCAAATCAACCAATTTCGATTTGACACGATTTTTCATTAAATCTGACATCAAATGTTACAATGTAGAGTCATTTTACTAAAATTTCTTCGAAACCGCAAATCAGCAATTCATCTCAGAAAATCATCACTGTATAGATTGTTAAATTTAGATGCCCCTCCATCCCGAGAGACAATAAATAGATAGAAGGTTACGCCATGTCATAGCTTCTATGAAACCATGTGGACGTGTGCTCATCAGAGCAAAGACGAGATTCAAGAGTCTTTGTCGCGGATGCGGAGGAGGACGGTCGCAGCCGAAGAGGGGTGTTTGTTCAGTATGCATGCAGTCAAGTAATCAGCATAGGGTAAAGTACATCAATAGTGCCTGAACTTCCATGGCAATATGATCCCTTTGGATCAGAACAAGGTCAGATTTCAATGTGATGAAAGACCATTGCAGCTGCAACTCTTCAAATGCTTCAAATACCCATGGTTGAAGCTGGAAGCTTGGATGAGAGTATGAGTTTTGGTGAAATACTTCTCATTGCAAACGCTACTAGCTATTAGCCTATTATATTCAATTTTAGTAACATAAAGGAAATGATTGAACTCGCATGATGTACCCATTTTAACCACAGCATTGCATGTGAACACCGTTAGAGAATAATTCCCACATCTGCTAGAAAAGTTCGCTTGGATCAATATAGGCTTGAGGGGTTGCTCCACTCGACACCAAACTTCGAACCTCCAATGGTCCGGTCCAAGCCCACGCCCACGCCCACCCTCGGACCTCTCTCTACTTCTCATCCTCATGTTCGGTACGAGGTTGGATTTGGAAATCGAGTTTGATTTTGGGAGGACCATTGGATAGGAAACTCTCCTCTTAAGTTGTCTTTTAATCGTTTATTTCAACTTTCTAGCATTCATAACGCTCCGATTGATGTGTTACTTGTTTCATTTCGCGGGGAATCTCAATGATAGAGAATCCACGTTGATTTCAGAACTATTACATCAGTTGTCTTCTTTTCAACCTTCGGATTTTCAATCTGATCGTTGAATTTGGATTCCTACGGTCTGGTCATTCTCTGTTAAGTCTTTCATCAAAATTCTTTGTCCACATATACAACCTGCATTTCCTCTTTATAATTTCATTTGGAAGTTCAAGCCTTCAAGGTTCCGTTTAAGTTTAAAGTCTTTGCTTGCAGTTCTCCTTGGTCGGTTGAATACTGATGAATGGCGACAAAGCATTCAAAGACATCTATTCTCCAGATACGTGAGCTATGTGTATGGGAGCTAGCGAGTCTCACGATCATTTGTTTATGCACGACCCTACGACTTGGAATCTCTGGTGGAGGTTGTTGGGGGTGCAAGGAGAGATTTGTACTGTGCCTCGCAGTTTGGGGGATTCTTGTATGATCAGACGTTTTGGGTATTGGTCGCTCGAGGAATGGTTCTTTCCTGTAGGAATGCGCCGTCGGGAACATTTGGATTGAGAGAAATTCTTGAATTTTTAGATATCGAGAATTACCGATCCTACTTTTATGGGGGAAGATCATTGTACAATCTACTCTTTGGGCTAGAAGTTTTGGCGCTTTCAGGGATTGTCTTTAGGAGATTTTTCTAGGAATTGGAGATCTGCTCTTCATTAATTTGTGTGATTTTGTATGTCTATCTTGGCTCTTGGTGGACTTCTTGTCCACCTTTCTTTGTAATTTTTTTCTCTAATATTCTTCTTCAATAAAAAAGAAAAAAGAAAAAAAAAAAGCAATGCAATCTAGCCCAACAATTTCGCTCTTCTATCTGGACCATCTACTCCAAGGTCCACTATCTCCTCTCCTCTACAAGCTGGTCAACTTGACACCAATTGGTTTTAAGTTGAAACATCCAATATAGTCTGTTATCGGTCCGGTCACACTCATGCTCACCCTCCGACCTCTCTCTACTTCTTACCGAATTTAGCTAATTTCTAGTAATTCAACGAAAGACATGAGAAATGAAAATTCTACTATCTCAGCACGCCATTTACGGGATATTTTATCATCCGACACCTACTTCACCTGTAAACCATATCAAAGCCACGTATCATAGGAGTATAGGACATGATCACTTACACAATTTTCCCCCAATATTTGCTTTCCCCCCTCCCCCCCAACTACAATAACCCTCTTGATCACTCACACTTCGATCGGGAACACCACTATTGCCAACTTTTCAACTTGTCTGAATCACCCATGTGATTGAATAATGGGTTTCATCCCAAATTTTTTGAAATTTCCACTTTTTCTTTTCCACCAACATACCCCTACACCTATTACACTATCCCACACACATATTACATTATTCAATACACATCAACTCAAACCCATCCCATCAACTCTAATTATAAGGTAAGATAGTCTCTTTGTCTTAGAATCAAGATAAATCAAAAATCACCTCAAAGAGCATTTCTACGGTAAAAAGTCACAGCAAATCTGAAAAAATTGCATTCCCAATCTAAGCCTGACGTTTTTAATCATTACTCCCACCCACAACTCACATTTTCTCTTTCTCACTCTCATCAATAGGAGACAATTTCTTTCAAACATCAATCATATCTCTAATTACAATTCATTTTCAACCACAATAATCAAACCTAAACATTGATCAAAAAATACACTCTGCTCAAAACAACTTATCTAATCATGTCCATCGAAAGACAATAGCTGCTACTACTCCCTCTGTCCCACTTCAAGAAGAACACTTTTTTATGCACTCAAATTAAGAAAATGGTTGAAAGCATGCCATTCCCTTGAATGTCCATCAACATGTGGTTCTTGTTTATTCTTAAAAAAAGTAAAGGAAAATATTGTCAAATGCGATAGCCAGATAGGCAACTGTCCTTCTTGAAGTACCCAAAAAGGAAAATGTTCCCCTTGGAGTGGGATGGATTGGAGGGACTATATGACACAACTGTGATGAAAGACGAATTGAGGAATTGGAAACATGAATTCCTAATGGAAACTTTAACTCGTGTTTAGAGCAGTAACTTTCTCTTTTGATATTTAAGCATAGATAACGAATTTGGTTTATACATGCTCTACATATCCCATTTATTATGAAAGTGGAGAAGTATTAACTATTAAGTGTTCGAAGAATAGCTAAATGTAAGACTTGTACACTTAATCCTAGAACAATGTATAATGGTGAATGAACGATAAACCTATTTTACCCTAAATTACTTGAGCATCATAAGATTTAAAAGCACAGAAAGAAAAAGACAACGCAATTGGAGCAGTAGAACTCTAACCTGCAGAGAAAATTGAAGTTCAATCACAATCCAACAATTTAAGGAACTATTGTAAGAGACACACTCACTTTTCCTCTTAGGGTGACAGCAATACCAAGCGTTTGATTTTCTCTGATCTTGAAAGTTGCAATGGCATTCTTTGCCCTAGTTTTTACAGGCCTTTGTCCTGTAATGAGTGCCAAGTCATTTACTGCTGCGTCTAGACCTTTTGAATTCTGTGCCGCATCTCCAATACCACAGTTAACCACAATCTTCTTGATTTTTGGAATCTGCCACAAATCACACATGCAGCATAAAGACATGGTCAAACTAACAATAAAAGCTTTTTGTTGAAATTACTTTACCAAGAAGTCATGTTATAAAAGTGATGAATAAGAATTCAGGCATAATTAATAATCTCAGATTGAAATCCATATCAGTTCAGTATGTTTGCCTATCAAATATCATGGAACATCTCCAGAGATGTTTGATGATGATCCTTTATCTAAAAGTTTTGTTAATACATAAAACAAGTAGAAGTGTAGATTGACAGATCTGTGTTTTTCTAAAATATTATGCCAATCCATTGAGATATGGTATGCTACAAGTGAAAATTTGCGCCAAGAAATGAATCCTAAAACATCATGCATGATATTTCAACCATACTGCGGCAATCTAATATTTTTGGTTTGAAAGGAGTTTAATTATGCTATTTCAAATGCCAAACAGCGGATTATCTGACGACAATAATAGTTAAACAATCACTCTACTCTTCCTATGTCAATCTGTAATCTCTTGCTTTCAAGTGCTAGTTCAGATGAAAGCTTGAAAAGAGAAAAGTCATTCTACTGCTACTTTACAAACCAATGACAGTTCAAATTTGGTATCACGCATACAACAACGACAATTATTTTGATAAAAGAAGAATTTTATTAGAAAATAGAGAAAGAATACAAAGATGGTAGATCAGGAATCTGCCTAAAATACTACAATGCTGAACATAAAAACAAAGAAAGGAAAAACAGCTAGGCTCCAAACTGGAAACAGCTAATACAACGCTGCACTCCAGTCCCTAACTAAATAAGTCTAGACCCCAAACTCTGCGCCCATAGGGTAGCCTGGAAGGAAATCCTCTCCCACATGAGAGGAACAACCATGACAGTTTAGTTAAATTGATATATGCAAACAACAAGCAAGCTTTTCATTCCGCATTTACGTCAAAGTCATCAAATCTCCAAACATTCGTAAGTACAAGTTTTCATATTCTTAATCTCAATAAAATATTTCCAACACATATAGTTGCCGGATTAATTTTGCAGTCCATCTAACAGCTTGAGCATTTAGGGTAAATTGTGCAGGTTGTGGGTTAAGCGTTAGTTTCTGCATCTTCCTAATAAGTTATCAGAGTCAGTCGTAGCTTACTGAAGCCCCTCTACTTGTCTCCCAAGTGTGAGTCGCCTTTGCAGGTGAGTGGACTACTGAATCATTGTACGCATAGTTGACCCCACCTCTCTGTAACAAATTACCTTTCGAAGCGTTGGCAACTACACCATCCAACACATCGATCATTTTCAAAATAACAAACAAAAATGAAAAAAACATGGCTTCAGTGGTCACACATATGCTCCAACTAAAAGCGTAAGATGCAGAGGAACTCCGTTCTCAAGTAATTCCATCCAACTATCTTAATAAAAGTTTTTTAGATGCAGTAGTAGTCAAAAAGATATGCTCACAGACACCTAAACCGGGAACCAAAGCCTAAAATCATGCCAAACCTCAAAGGCAAAATGGTACTCCCTTTGTCCCCATATGAGTGTCCCATTTTGAATTTTTTTTGGTCAATTTACTTAACTTTTACCAGAAATTTATGGAAATTAAATTATTGTTGCCAAGTGATATAACACAATGAATATATGTTAAATAATTACTTTAATGATAAATTGGCTTTACTTTTGAAAAACCAAACAGGACACTCATTTAATTTAGGGACGGAGGGAGTACTAAACAGAGCCATGAATCTCTTAAGCTACAAAGCAAACCTAGTTAAATATGTATCCAACTATACAAATTGGAAACATAGAAGGGAGCCAAAAAAAAAACAACAAATACTGGGAGTATATTAAACAAATCAACCGCATTGCAAAGTAACTAGGCAAATCATCACTGATCAAATTTGAGAAGACCTACCAGGTAATTATGCAATCATATCTGGAAACAGAATAATTGCATCGCAGCTAAATCTTTTTGATAATTATCCATACGGTAATCAATCCACGTATATTTCCGGAAAACTAAAACTGAATCCAAAAACTAAAACCGATACCAAAAAAAAATCATAGAAATGTCACAAAATTGGAGCTAAATAACACTACCTGATGAACATTCTTGTAAGCAAATTCCTCCTGAAGCGCTGGAACTATCTTCTCCAGGTAAGTACTTTTGAGCCTATTGACCTTCTCGCTCTCCGATTTCTCGACCAGCACTTTCTTGTCGTCCGCCCTCACCGTGAAACCACCCCACGATTTTCTAGGAGTTATTAACAACGGTAACCGCAGGGCCTGTACGGACGAAACTGCAGGGAATTGAGAGGAAAATGAAGAAGAAGGTGTGATATGAGTAGTAGGCTGTAGCCGGAGCGCGGGAAACGACGCCATTCGAGGTTTCTGACTCTCTCTCTCTCTCTCTCTCTCTCTCTCTCTGAGGGAGGGAGTGTGTTTGGATAGAGGTCGTTGGTTGAAGGTGAGAGTCTGACGAGTGAAGTGAAGATAATGGCGTGGTTGGTAAAAAGTGCCAGGCGAAGAGGGGCTTATTTGTCCAAATTGATAAATTAGTGGAATTTTTGGTAATAAAAGCTGCTAATAAATAGATCATGAAGGCTTCTATTCTAGTATATAGTCAAATGTGATTGAATCGAGTTCCAAGGAGGTTAAAATGTTCAAATTCGCAAGGAAAAAGAAAATGAAATAAAAGCTCCACTTTGATATTTTCTTTTCTAACCTCAACTTTTAAAATGCAAATTTCATTTCAACTTTAGACTAGATAATCTTATATGTATACTTATGCAAATGTTCACGATCGTTAAAAATGTCATTTTTAGTACAATTAAAACGAAACGAATGGAGGCTCACCCAAGTGGTAAGCGGCTTGGATTCGCTGAAGGGAGGTCTTGAGTTCGAGTCTCACCGTATGCAGAAAATTTCCGTTGGGAGACTCACCCGCAAATGCTAGGTGCGCGACCCGGGTCGAACTGGATTAGTAAGGACATAGTAATTGATACCAGTGAGCAACCAAAAAAAAAAAATATATATATATATATATACGAATGGAGTATATCGTATTTAATACACCTTCCATCTAAAGAAAAAAATTTATGTTCATAAATTCAAACATTAAAGTATGCTGTTTTATTTATTCGGAATAGAGGGAAGAAGTATTTCTGTGTTTGTTTTATTCATA
>JAOTQG010103018.1:0-13309 GCA_025631175.1 Iris virginica
TTTTGTTAAGCATAAATCTCTCTGATCGAGTTTGGGTTTTTGTAATAGGTTGAGGGTGCAGCATTTGAAGATGGGCGGACTCCTAGCATTTTCGACACCTTTGCTCAATGAGAGACCAGATCTGGAGAGAGAGAGAGAGAGAGAGAGAGAGAGAGAGACCAGATCTGGAGAGAGAGAATCAGACATTTCCCAACCATTTGGTCCCTTACCGGTTGATTCCTCCGGCGGCAGCCACCGGTGAAGACGGGAGATGGGGGAGGGGGAAGGTAAAACGAGAAGAAGGAACTTTAAGTGCAGACAATTTTGATCCCTATTTTTTTATCTTTCCATAACTGCCCCCCCAAGTGTGGACATGTGACAAGCACGTGACGTTTAACAGTCAAAATTAACGGTTGACTAATGACAGGGACTAAAATTATCCTTTTTTTTCAAACTTGTATCAAAATTGGCCAAGTTCAAAGTAGAGGGACTATCAGCAGAAATCGTAAAATTTGAGGGACCATTTATGAAGTTGGCCCATAATTATAGTAGTTGAGTAATAGTAATGATTATTAAGGAGCATTCAGCACTATCGGGTCACCAACAATCCGAAAAATATCGGTGCGCATCTTAGGCCAAAATCGACTTATTGCTTGCTCAAATGCTTGAACATCAAATTTCTCGCCCATCACCATTCTGGAGTAATAATCCGTACTTGCATCAATTTGCAAATGTAACCCTTACCTGGCAGCAAATGGGAAGAAAAAAAGAAGGAAGAAAACGAGGATATTGAGATAAAGAAAAATGGATGAACCACTTGGTTTGCAATTGCAAGGATGAAAATAGTGTTGAGATGCAAAAAAATAAATATATACTTAAAACTTGTTAACAACAGACTTGTTACAACTGCAAACCAACTCGTCAAAGAAAGTACATTGAAAATTTTGATCAACCTGAGCTCACAAAAACCATCTACACAGTTTGCACTTCATAGCACAACAGCAAACATTGTTACGATATAGCCACATCTGGTCCTACAAGTGGTGCTCAGGAACCTTATAAAATGTAGACAACTGCAGATAAATCGTGATGATGAGTCTGATAAACTTTGCCTATACTACAATCACTTACTCTTCAGGTTCTTCTTCATCTTCATAATCTTCCTGTTCTTCCTCTTCAGGGTCCGTCTCTTCCACTTCATCTGGCATAGGCGGATCAGATGGCAATGGTGGGGGTAATGGAGTTTTCATAGGACTGAATTGAGGAAGGATTTCTGGCCTCCTTCCCGCATTGGGTCTCTCCCACTCCTGCAGAGCAAGAAATATATATTACGAGGACCAAAGTTTGCAGTGATCGACTGGTACCAAAAATTAACTACAACTCTCTGTAGCAAGTGGGAGCCTTTATTATTGTTTCAGTACCACATAGTCATGTGAGCACTATGCTATACGTTTATCAAATATTTTTCCGCCTGAGCCGTAAGACCTAAATCATGTTTGTTGTCCACGTGAAATAATGAACAACACACCATCAATGTTGGTAAGCAACGTAACACGCAGAAGAAATGACACTAGAACGTCTCAACCTATCCACAAATATTCAAGCAGAAAGTTAAAAGGAGAAGGGGGTAAAGGTAAAGCATCTACAATCATAAGATTCAACCAAGTTTGCTACTGAAACTGGGTATCAAGAACAAAGTATGTGCTCCAACCCAAATGATGAAAAAATTATGTACGGAAAAAAAAAGAAAAAATGGAAGGGAAAAAAAATGAGGTTCGACACTATCAGTAATTAGCTCTCTCACATATCACTAAATCTAATAATGCAAGGAATTACGCTCATACAAACTTATAATGAGGTTGCCGCAAACGGACTGAAATACCCAGACTGCTACCTATACAACTACAAATGCTTGAGGGTCACAGATATGTTTCATTTACAATGCACGACTGCTACATGTAGCTTGCACAGATCACTAAATCTGTATCATGTAAGGAATTACGCTCATACAAACTTCCAGTGAGGTTGCAGCATGAGGACTCAAATACCCAGACAGCATACGTATACAGCTACAAAGATGCTCCAGGGCCACAAAAATATTGATTAGGCCCCTAGTTTGAATTGTTATTATGAAATATTAAATTAAACTTCCATTATTGAAGCAAAACTGGTAATGAAGAACAAAACAATTTAACAATAATGAAACTAAAAGAATAATAATAAAAAGTGTTAGGCTGCAACACGGTTCGATTCGAAACCTGAGAGATGTTTCACAAAAGTAGTAAAATAAGAGCACCAACAACCACTAGTAGTTGGTTCAATTCGAAACCTCAGAGAAGTTTCACAAAATTTTAGCAACTTCAAGTCCCTTCTTTCACTTGAAACGTGTCATCCTTCTAACATTCTTTGATGTGCATATGTTCATGCACTTCCTCTCTTTGTTTAGGGAAGAAATATGAACATCGGCTCCTAATTCCAATTTTTATTGTACTAAAGCCTGATGACTCTTATCTCGTAGTGCTTTTGACTTAATTCCAATTTGTTGAGTAGTAGAATCCAACTCACGATGATTATTAACAGGCAAAATCCGTAAAACCCACGTTCGCAATACTCCAATGAAATATGTTAGGACTTAAAACACAGGGAAAGTTGTTTGATTAACTTGAAGGCTTAATCTCGAGAGTTTACACGAGTCTTTCCTAAAGGATATTAGTAAAAAAAAAAAAAACTAATGTTTTACTGTTTTTTCACATGCAAAGCATAAAGACAGACCGAGCTTAAACTAATTGTATAGTCGTTGTCGTGTTTAAAACTACTAGAATAGAGGGTAAATCCTAATACTTACTGTATAGTCGTTGTCGTGTACTCAATTTCTGGATTATGGCTACACCCCGGGCTGTCCCTGAGGATGTATACCTGCACAGGGCTCCCAAAGTTTTGAGGACCCAATTTTTTTAGCCCAACCTGTATGTACTAGGCCCATTTCAGCATTTTCTTTTAGCCCATCATGCAATAGCAAACAAAACAGATTACATTCATCCATATTCCAGTTGAGTTGCACGCTAAGTCGTTCTGCTGCCTTTGCTCGTCTCTCTCTTTCCCAGAAATTTGCTCTCGATTTAGCCGGCGATTCCTCTTCCTAAAAATAGACCCGTGATCATGACAATAATATTCTTTTTTCACGACTATTTATTGGGCCTTAATCTCATATCTCAATTTCTCCACATCTCAAATTTCTCCAATCCCATCCCTCTAACTTTCAACAATCCGATTGCAATCCGCCACTCCTGGACACTTCCCTCCTAAGGCTGCAGGCGGCTCTTGATAGTCACTCCCCAACCTAGTGCAACGAGGCAAAGCCGATCAAATATTAAACAACAAAAGTAATTTTTTAATGTTTTTCTTTGTTCGAAATTCCCTAATTATGTTCTACTATCTGAATATGCTTTTGGGGGTAATTGTACTGCTACTAATTTTACCAATTGTTTGTGTAATTGTGTTCAAAGGATATTTAAATATGTGGGTATGTCAGCTCATTACCTTCAAATGTTTTGTTTTCTTATTGTTTTGTGAAACTTTTGACTCGTTGTTAAAAAAAAAAGAACTTTGATACGAATTTCGTTTCAAACTTTCATTTCCAGTTAATCTTTCTTTTTTTTTTTTTTAGGTTTTTTCAAGTTGATAATCCTTGGGTGAAAGTAGGGGGGTATATTACTAAAAGTATAATTAATTTACCATCTCATAGTAGTATTAACCGTAGTAGAATCAACTAAGTTTGTACTTAGATTTCTAATAGAATTAGTAGTATTCATTTCTTGTTATGCTCCTCGTAGAACTAGTAGTTTTGATTAGTTACTTTTTCCAGTTTCCAGCAAGTATTAGGATTTACCCTCTATTCTAGTTGTTTTAGACACGACAACGACTATAAAATTAGTTTACGCTCGGTCTGTCTTTATGCTTTGCATGTGAAAAAACATTAAAACACTAGCTATTTTTTAGCTGATATCCTCAGGAATGACTCGTGTAAATCTCTCTGGATTAGGCGTTCAAGTTAACCAAACAACTTCTCCTGCGTCATATGTATTAACATATTTCATTGGAGTTTTGAGAACCCGGGTTTTACGGCTTTCCGATTAATAATCATCGTAAGATGGATTCTATTACTCAAAACAAATTGGAATTAAGTCAAAAGCACTACCAAATAAGAGTCATCAAGCTTTAGTACAATAAAAATTGGAATTGGGAGCTAATTTTCATATTTCTTGCTGAAACAAAGAGAGGAAGTGCATAAACAAATGTCCAACATTTTGTTGGAAAAGAGCTTTTCTAAATTGAAATTGTTAAAGACCTACATGCTTTCTACAATGACTTGAGAAAGACCCGATGAATTAGCTTTTTAATTGCAATTGACAATGATCTATTGGAGAAAATTGATTATATTGGAGATTTTGCTTCAAGGAATGGTATAAGGATGACACGTTTCAAGTGAAAGAAGAAACTTGAAGTTACTAAAAGTTTGTAAACTTCTATGAGGTTTCAAATCGAGCCAACTACTAGTGATGTTGTCAGTACTCTTACTTTACTTTTGTGAAACACCTCTCAGGTTTCGAATCGAACCATGTTGCAGCCTAGCCTAATTGACGATGGTTATTATTATTATTTTAGTTTCATTATTGTTGTTAAATTGTTGTGTTCTTCAATACTAGTTTTGCTTCAATAATGGAAGTTTAATTTAATATTTTATAAAAATAATTCAAACTAAGGGTCTAATCAGTTTCCTGTTTAATCACAGAGACGGGCCCGACTACACCAAATAAATATGATGTATGTGCAACGTGCCGTGGGCAAGAATTGAAACATGCAGCACTGAGCCATGACAATATAAATGATATGCCCTACGGTTAGTAACATTCTTTTTAGGTGTTTTCATCTGAAGGACTGCGGCTCACACTAGTAATTCTGCAATCACATTTGCAAGTGATTCACTTACAATTCAAGAAAACCATAGTCGTTATTGACTCGCTAGACAAATAACACATTTCTTACACAGCCAAAATAGTTTAGCAAGGCTCTGTCCTGAAGATAATCTTTCTCTTAAATGACCGCCTCACTGATCAAGGCCAGGAATCCTCTTCATTTACTCTGTTCTGAGCTTAAACTGCACATGATTTTTTTTCAGGCTTGTAGCTTAGTAGAAGTTGTTACTATTCGCACATACATGGTTTGTGCATAACCTTAGTCGTGTGTACCATTTTGGACCCAATATACCAACCAAACGGACAAGGTTGGACAATTTCGTTCCTTGGGTGAGATGAGCTCATGTCAAATAAAAAAGCAGCATATAACCTTAATTTCAACTAATACAATTTCTGAAATCTAGTTTGAGCAACATCAATTATGAACGGAGTAATGTATCATGAAAATCTAAATGAGCACTGTATCGTGATAACTTTTACATGGAGTAACAGAACACATTGAGGCTAACTAAATTATTATATGATTAAGGAAAAGGTTTCAGTTTCCAGAGGTCGAGAATTTAAGTGAAGTTTGAAGGTCTTAATGGTGGCCAGCTTGCCATCAGTAGTTCCTGAACCCAAATTGAAGAGCCAAACCGTAGTTTCTCCGCCAATCAACAGTAAAAATGCTTGTGCATATAAAATTGGCAGGATTTAGAAAATTTTCGACCAGAATTGCATCATAAAGATGTTCAGATAGCTTTAAAATACTAAGAGCATGATTTTAGCTACCAAGACTAAGACTAAATTAAACCTAATTGAAAGTAAATCGAGGTATATGAAAGGCGTTTGAAGTAAGTATAGAGAGAGATAGAGGAAATAGAGAGGCTTACTAGGGGGAAATCGAGCGGAGAGCGACGAGTCATCCTCTGTTCATCGGGTGCCATGCGTACGATATGTGAGAAGCTCCGACGGCTCCGGGAAAAGAAAGGCTGCTGGGAAGTGATACAGGGCAATCGAGCGGGAGATTGAGGTGGCGGTCGTCGAGGGATAAGGCCGGCCGAAGAAGTTGACGGTAAAGACAGAGAGACGGTTGTTAACGCCATCACGGCCGCTAGTTTCTCTCCCGCTGCTCACCAATCCAAAAGGGTCTTAACAGTTTCTGATTGAGAATCTATATCGGATTGTCGACGACTGCATCATCTATGGGTCTGGGCCAGTGGTTGTTGGGTCCAGGAGTATCAGAATGTGCCAGGCCCTTTATGAGGTCTCTCTCTCTCCCTCCCTCTCTCTCTCCCCCATCTTCTGTTAGCCCATCTTGTTTTTGAAAGCCCACCTTGAGCTGAAATTGAAGAAAATGCCCAGTTGTTTATGTCCTTAACCCAAAAAAGCCCACCTTTAGTAAAAATATTTTATTTAAATTGAATGTAAATTGAAAAATAATTGCATATGTTTAGAATCAGAGGGAGCATCATTTTTTCTTTTAATTTACTCCTATCATGAATGTGGTTAATACATAACTTATTTGGGTTATGAAAAAAAAACTTATCATGGTCATTCTTTATGTTCCAAATCTAGTGTTTTATACTGTATAGTCAGTTTAACATGTCCTAAGGGCCATCATTTGCTCTCCATTTTATACACAGTGAATCATGACTCAAGACTTAACCCTAGTTTAATTCTTTCACCTAATTTTATCGGTAGCAGCTCCAATTTGATTTCGGGTTGAGGTTCACCCTAATTGAATGGGTAGATCCACTAGACACACAAAACGTAATTTTAAGCGGAGATTTTCGTTGATCCGAACCAAATTAAAGCATAAAGGATGGAAAGCGATGCCACTAACAGTAAACTAATCCGTCATGATGGGCCCACATAATTTCAAAAGCTCCTGAAAGGCAACAAAGCCGTTCAGCCTGTAGGGCTCGCGTCACTCTCCGAAACGGCCCACTGAAATTCGAGCTGGGCGGGCGGGCACATTTAAGAAAAAACCCACTAAAGCAAAGTTGATATTATTGGCCCACGTGGCGGTCTCGGTTGTCCCCACCCCGCTCGTTTGGGAAATAGGAGGTTGGCAGTTTCTTCCTCTTACCGGCCACTCCCTAATCCAACAAAATAGCATTGGTGTCTCTTGTTTCGGCCCCTTCTCGATAGATAAATTAATTTGTGTGTGTTTTGTGTGTAAAATCTTATTTCATTTTAGAACTTGATTTTGCAAACTACTTTCCTTTCCCTTTACATTTAAAAATAAGAGAAATATTTATGTTAAGTGTTTAGCTAAAAGACCATTTCTAGTATCTTTATGTTCAGCTCTTGTTCCTATAAAGAGAGATAGAGAGAGAAAGAGGCGCCAAGAAAAGAAATCCGTGACCACCCAAAAGTTCAGAATCTTTGATTCTGAATCTGGGTATAGCCAATTTATCCTTGAAGTTTGAAGAGAGAGAGAGAGAGAGAGCTTCAATGTTTGATTTTGGTGGAACTCTGTTATGCGGTTAAATCGATTGTCCATGGTGTAGAAGCTAAAATTAGCTTCTGGTTCTCGCTTTTAAAATCCTATCCTCCACCAGGAGGAGGAGGAGGAGGAGGGGGGAGAAAAATTATTGAAATTATATGAACGAAGAAGATTTTTCTCTGCAGCATATTTGTTTGACAGAAGGGAAAAATATGGATTTTTGGCCAGAGTTTCTAGCAAACAGTTGGGGTAAAGAATTTGTTGCCGGAGGTTTTGGGGGGACGGCAGGCATTGTGGCAGGTTATCCATTGGATACAGTGAGGGTCCGGCAGCAGCACTCCGGCTGTGGTTCTGCCTTCGGAGTCCTACGGAAACTCGCAGCTTCAGAGGGACCCCTTGCCCTCTACAGAGGCATGGCTGCACCCCTTGCTTCCGTCACCTTCCAGGTCTTCCCTTCTTTACTCCAGTTTTACCTTTGGAATATACTATCCTGCTGATTGAATCTCTACTTTCATGTAGTAGCTACTTCTCTTTTATCATATACTCCCTCCGTTTCATTTTAAACATCCGAAAATGATTCTTCTCGCAACATATCGTTATCACAAACACTTAAAATGAAACAGAGGGAGTAACTAACTATGTCCACGCCTAAGTGCAAAAAATAGAGATATTGGGGAGAATGTGGAAAGAGTCAATGACTCCTATTGTTTCAATCTAATTTGACATTAAGTATTGTCAAGTTAATGATGCATTTTATACTAGCAATTTCTGAACTGGGAATCATGTGATTTCCTTGTCTTCCTAGAATTGAAGAGTCTGCTGCTGTTATCATGATGCTCACTCCATACTCCCTAATCATAAAGTGTCTATGATAGCATCCACTTTTGAATGTCTTGTGTGATTGGAGCAAGCTGCATATCCTCCACTTAATAAAACAACCTCTGAAGAAAGAAACTACCTCCGAACCTCTAACAAAATACTTGCACTGCATTTGCTAAATATTGGATTATGTTCAAAACCCGTATGTAAATAAAGATGTCAATTACCACTTACGACTTCCTCTGGTGGTATACCCTCTTTTTTTTTTTTACGATGACGTTAGGAGTTCAAGTCTCGTCAGAATAATATAATATCAAGGAGAAACTATTATTTTGTAAAGATATCTCCGACTTTCGGCCCTCTTTGTTATTTTGTAACTCCTGATAATGTAAATAATACTAAGCAGAACCGTAACCGTAAGGTCCATGTCCGTGCAACCCTTTGGAAATATATATGTGATTCTTCTAGCTATAAAATGCACAACTCTTTCATAGTTTCATAGGTCATTCTTATTACTAGTGATTAGTTGATAAGCAGAACCGTAACCTGCAGTTGATATTTTCTTTTAGAGGAACCTAGTTGGCTGTTCGATTGTACTTGCTCCCTTCAAAGGAAATATTCCCACTTCCTCTTTTGTTCTTCTGTCACCTTAAAAAAAGACCGAAGGCCCCATTTTTCTAGATAGAGATATTGTTTCAGTTCCAAGCAACCGTACTACCTCCATCTCACAGTGGGACTTTATTTTCCTTGAATAAAAAGAGATTCATTTTTTCCTCAGGAGCAATGTTGGTCTGAATCTAACTTGCCAGGTAAGACTATTCCTGGGAATAGAGGGAGTAAGAATTAGCCATCAAACAATTTACATTGGGAAACATGCTTGTAAGTGTGCTGATTGACTCTTTGTTCTTGTGCAGAATGCCATGGTTTTCCAGACCTATGCTGTCCTATCGCGAGCATTTGACTCATCCATACCATCCACAGAACCTCCTTCCTACAAAGGGGTTGCTCTAGCAGGAGTAGGAACAGGCGCTTTACAAAGCCTAATGCTTTCGCCTATTGAGCTTGTGAAAATCAGACTACAGTTACAGAGCCGAGTTAATGACAGACCAGAACAAGCAAATAGAGGCCCCGTTCATGTTGCCAAGAAAATTATCAGAACAGAAGGCTGGAGAGGAATTTACAGAGGTTTAACCATCACTGCGCTGAGAGATGCACCTTCTCATGGATTTTACTTCTGGACATATGAGTATGTAAGGGAGAAGCTTCACCCAGGTTGTAGAAAAAGTGGGCAAGAGAGTTACAGTACAATGCTTATTGCAGGAGGTCTTGCAGGAGTTGCTAGCTGGGTTTGCTGCTATCCTCTTGATGTGGTAAAGACCAGACTTCAGGCTCAGACACAATCTTCTCCAATCAAATACAATGGCATTGTTGATTGCTTTCGCAAAAGCGTTCGAAAGGAGGGATATGGTGTGTTATTTCGAGGATTGGGGACTGCTGTTGCTAGGGCTTTCGTAGTAAATGGAGCTATCTTTACTGCTTATGAAACAGCTCTCAGGTGTTTGTTTACAAACAACAACAATAACAATAATCATGGAGGCCTCTCAACAGACAATACAATCTAAAGGGAATTAGCTTCCAGCAATAAAAATGCACCATGTTGGCATCTAGAATGGCTTTGATTGTGAATCCAAGGAGACTTCAACTTTGAAGACACATGGTAATCATCATTCTTTTTTAGATGAACAAAATGGCAAACGGAAGAAGCGATTGTGCGATTGCTTAAAGAAAATAACTACAGAGGCGGCAACTACAGCAACGAATAATGGCCGGTCTGCAACAACCAAGAAGTTGATTGATGATGTAAATGGTTGAATGATAGAATAAAATATGTGCACTGATGTGGTTGTACTCATTATTCATACTGATGAGATCAAGCACATTGATCCACATTATTCAACGAATCAATTTACAATAATAATGCAAACTGAAAACGCGATTACTCTTATTCAATGGTTACTACGAATATTTCATTTCATAACTGGAGGTCAATTAAACAGGTTTAATAGTAGATCATAATCATTCCACAACAAAGTGAATCAAGAACATACACTCCTACACTCTTTAACAGGCAAAAAGCAGATGCAGTTGATGGAGTTAATCAATCAATAGGTACCTTCCCTCTCAAATTGTTCAACCCTGTCCTCATTGAGACTCAGTCCAGCCATTGCATCATTCAACCCGGAGCTGGTCTCCGCCAATATATGGGCATCATTATAGTTTCGAACCGCCTGCACAATAGCCCGAACACGCCTATACGGATCCAAACAGTTATAGATCTCCGAACCAACAAACACACCATCGCAGCCTAATTGCATCATCAAAGCAGCATCTGCAGGCGTCACAATCCCCCCAGCAGCAAAATGCACAACTGGAAGCCTTCCCATTTGCTTAGTCTGCGCCAAAACATCATAAGGCGCAGCTAATTCCTTCGCCAGGGTAAAAACTTCATCCTCATCCATGTTGGTCAAAGCTCTAATTTTCCCCATCACTTTCCTCACATTGCGAACCGTCTCAACAATGTTCCCCGATCCGGACAAATCCCCTTGAATCCGAATCATCGCAGCGCCTTCCCTCACTCTCCTCAACCCCTCTCCCAAATCTTTACAACCGCAAACAAAAGGCACGCTGAAATTATGCTTATTAACGAAATTATCCTCGTCAGCGATTGCCAGAAGCTCGCTCTCGTCGACGTAATCCACGCCGACGGATTCGAGAATCTGAGCCTCGACGAAATGTCCGACGCGGGCTTTTGCCATTACGGGAATTGAGACGGCCCGTTTGATTTCCTTAATGAGGGACGGATCCGGCATGCGCGATATTCCGCCGCCGTGTTGGGGTGTTTCCGATACGATTATACAACAGGCGCCAGCGGATTCGGCGATCTTGGCTTGGTCCACGTCTGTGACTTCGAGAATGGCGCCGCCTCGGAGGGCTTGGGCTAGACCGACCTTGATTGAAAACGGGCTTTTCTTGGAGGCGTCTGCGATAGCGCTGCCGCCGTATACTGTAACTGCACCGTCGTCAGCCATTAGGTAAAATATGCTTGTTAAAATGCCGGAATGAACGAAGATGTGAAGGGGAAGTGAGTGTACGGTAGCAGGTAGTATTCAATTGAGGACTTGAGGTTAAGTGAGGAGGAAGAAATTATAAGTAGAGTCGATGCTGAGGCAAGGAGATGGAAGTTTGGTTTGGTTATTTCGCGAAGGTTCGCAGGAGTTCGTCGGCTGCTTTCTAAAGAAAATGTAGAAAGTTCTTGCTACCGTCTGAAGAAAATGGAATCAAACCTTGGTTACTCTAGATGCCATTTTGGGGAATTTAGATTTTGTATGCCAAAAAATGTGTCATCTTCCCAATCATAAATTTTAAGTACGATACATATTTTAAAATTTTGTATTTTAAATTTATTTTTTAAATGATTTTTTGGATGCTCTCCATTTAGGCCAAGATCGGTTGTCCAAATTTATTATTTATTTTTGCATTACTGCCTTAAGTAATATTTTCTTGTTGCACCTCCATTGGCCTATGTGATAATCAACGAAAAAAGAAAAAGAGAGAAAAAAAATATATATATACATATATATATAGATTTTTCTTTAGATCTTCTATGGTAACAATTCGAGTTCGAGAACCCGCTGTATCGACGTTCGTCCATTAGTCTACCAAGCATCATGCGTTCAGTAGTCCATCACAGACCCACCAAAAATTCTATGGACCCACTTAAATTCTTGACGTCTTCGTCAAGTTCGAATTAATAGTAAAACAGAACCTTCGGACAGTGTAGAATTCAAGAGGTTGCTCGTACGGAATCAAGAGGTGGTTCCTCACGCTTTTCCGGCAACGTAGTACTTTGCCTTGCACAACACTTCGTTTCACACTTTCGATCGGAGATTCGCTCTGATACCATTTTTAATGATCCGAGTCTGAGAACTCAGTCTATTATCATCGTTCGCTCACAAGCTCACCGAGCACCAAGGGTCCACTACCCCAATACAGACCCATCTAAAAGTCTATTGATAAATATGCTAAGTGGTAATAAAGCATCTCTATTATAAAGCAGAGCATTCATTTGAAGCCCCCGAGGCATATATCACAGTGGCAAAGGGGAGGACGGATAGGGCTCAACGCGGTAGTGTGCAGGGTTCGATTCCCCGCAAGGTGGAATTGACTCTGTTACAAGCGGGAGTTACCTAAGGGTTAAGAGCCCTGGGCCTATTCGTTAGCTCTCCACCCTGGCTCCTGTGATGCACATCCTGCGATTTACCTCCTCCACGTTGGCTCAGGGCAGGGTCGGTGGGGACTGCCGGGGTTGCAGTTTCAACCTTTTTTTTTTTAAGAGCATTCATTTGAACAGTAGCTACAGTTGCCCTTCAATCTCAACCATCCTTCACAAATTGATCCAACGCTTAGAGTTAAAAGTTAGAAAAAAAATGCCCGGCGCTGAAAATCATGGACTGCAGTCTTGAGCCAAAATAAACTGTCTTCTGGGTACTGTCCTCGGGTTGTAAAAGAACTTGAGCCAACAAAAATGTCTCTGGGTTGTAAAAAGCCACTCTTTTCCCAATCACAGCCCGTTCATTCACTTACTACTCCGTTTTCAAAATCTAACACTCCAGTTCTCCAACAGGGACTTTTAATCCAATTGTTTTGTCAAGTTTTTGAATTTACTGCTTGGTTCCATGCTTGCTTCCATTTTTTTTTTACACTTCTTGGTTCCATCTTCTATTCAACACCCACATTTTTTGTCACCCATCTTCCCTCCCCCCCCCCCCCCAACTGCTCATTACAGAAAAAAGTTTACAACTTTAGATCCCAACAAAAATATTTTTACAAACATTAACATTTGTTCTTTTCTTCAAAAAAGAAAAGAAAAGAAAGTCTTCAAAATTGTATTACCTGAACTGTCTTGAGGGAGGGCTTATTGATCTTCATGAGATGGGCTCTCATCCTGGACAAATAGAGGAAACAAATAGGGGTATGTCTTTGGAATCGGTGGAGAGGAGATGGGGCTGAGTTCGGGTGAGTCGGAATCGGTGAGGTGTGGGGA
>JAOTQG010103029.1:0-13306 GCA_025631175.1 Iris virginica
CTTTATTTGCTAGGATGCTATGACTTGCAACAGCTTAGTCGGTCAACTTCTTCTACTAGTAAAGAAAAAGAGTATTCGTCAAGAACTAAAGCAGCTATCATGCAATGAAAAATGTTCCAATGCTAGGGACCAAATGCATTTGCTAGATTGTGCAAATTAGTTCGAGATACTGACTTCTCTGTAATTATAGAAATTCTTTTATTGAAGAACAAGTAGCAATATTTCTTTACATTCTGGCTCATAGTGTGCAGAATCGCACAATTCAATTCTTCTTTCGACGATCAAGTGAGACTATAAGTCGTCACTTTCACGAGGTTTTAAGGAAAATCATTACTTTAGAAGATCAATTACTTAAGCAACGTACAGGGTCCGAGGTCCAGAATGAAATACTCACAATTAATCGTAGATTTTATCCATAGTTTAAGGCGAGTGAAATCACCGTTAAATCTCACCTTATAATATAAATTAAATGCATACACTCACATAAAAGTAAATGAGTAAGTACATTAGTCATGTATAAATAGTATTTGCTCGTAATTTTAGGATTGTGTTGGTGCTATTGATGGCACTCATTTTGTTTTCAAAGTATCACCGATAGATGCATCAAGATATCAAGGCTGAAAATATTATCTTATCCAAAATGTAATGGTAGCATATTCTTTTGACATGAAATTTACATGTGTTATCTCGGGCTGAAAAGGGACTGCGTCAAATCCGTGAATCATAAAATTAAAATGCTTTAGCTAGAAAAGATAAGTTATACATACTTAGAGTTAATATGAGTTATCACAAATCACTACATAGTCTAATCTATGAATTTAATTGATGTGCAAAACTTAATGTTAATTTCATGTATATTTTAGGAAAATATTATATCGGGAATGGGAGTTACATGTTGAAGTCGGGACTCATTATACCATATAGTGGTGTGCGTTATCACTTGCATACTTCTCACGTGCACTTGAGAATGCTCAAGAATCGTATAATAATCATCATTTTGCCTCATGCAACATAAATGAGAGAACTTTTGGTGTACTTAAGGAAATATTTTCGATCATTAGAAGTGGACGAGAATCATATATCTCTGTTGATACTGCAACTAAAATTATCATTTGATGAGTAGATGACAATGAAAGTTTAATAGCCAAAGTGGAAAGAGAGTTGATGAATCGTGAGCATGATGATCATAATGATGTGAGCAACACAAACGATCTAGAATCTGCACAATGAGCAACAATAAGAGATAATGGCACAGCTTAATGTGGAACGATTATGTTGTCAATAGCACTAATGCTTGTAACCTTGATTGGATCTTAAGATGCAGTTATTTAATTTTTATTATGCTATTAGTATTGCCTAAAAGAGCAAATTTTGTTATTAGTTTTTTTTTTTTGTTTTTTTTTTTTACCCCAAGGGGGCATGGGAAGGGATCGAACCTGAGACCTTACATACTGTAAAGCTCGGCTCTACCACTGAGCCACCCCTTGGTTCCCCAAATTTTGTTATTAGAGTTATATATAAGTCAAGTCAGCTCGTAAATTCGTATCGACTAGATTCGCAGTACTTTCATTAGTAAAATCAAACATAAAGGCTCATCATATTTTGCGAGTCTGACTCGACTTGACTTGATAAGCTCACGAACCGGCTCGTTAAGGACTTGTTAAAGCTTGACTCATTAATGATTGACTCGATTCGCGATTAATTTAATTTGTACTAATTTTTTACAATAAAACAATACAGATTTATAACTTTATGAAGTTCTTTAATGTAATTGTTTAGTATATTAACATTCATTTATTTATTGATATGAAATTGGATTATTGTAGTTTGTAAATTATTATTTTTTCATATTTTAAAGAAACAAATTTTACATCAAAAATTTATATTTTGTATAATTATTATTGTTAATAATTTTATAGGCATATTGATAAATTACTTTTTAAGAAAAAATAGAAAGAACCAGAGCACGAAAATGATAAAATAAAATAAAATTATTACAAATTGAGTAAAGATCCAAAGTCCAAGATTTCTATTTTTCATTTCAATTTCTATAAATACTTTATAACATAAATGCATTGTTATTTACTACAATATGGTAACCATTATGCATAACATAACATGATTAATTCTCTCTTTGCTGCACAATAGATGAGCTTTTAGGAAAAAAAAATTGTTATAAAATAATTGAGTTTTTAGTGTTTCGATGTTTTTTCACGTCTATTTTTTAAAATTGCCCTCATAATCTCCCAACTATCCATAATAGTTAATTAGTTACCATTTACCTCCCTTCTAATCAATAAAGAGAGATTATTTAATGCGTAAATTTATCAATATATATTATTTATTAATATGTATGCACAAGTTTAAAATGTTATCTATTAATGTAGAACGGAAAGAATAATTTTCATAATTAAAGACTCGTCAAGATTCGTTAATAGCCCGACAAAACCCGCTAAAAAGTCTGTCAAAATTCATTAAGGTTCTTAGAATTCATGGCTCGCAAAGTCTTACGAAGGCTCGTAGAGCAGCTTACGAGCCCATCACGAGTCAAACCAAACTCATTCATTTTATGTTCGACTCGAGTTCGTAAAAGCTCGACTCATAAAAAATATTTAAAAATTAACTCAAATTCATAAAACTTCGGCTCGATCCCACTCATAATATACAACTCTCCCCACCATCATCCCACACCAACCATATTTAAGGAAAAATAAAAAGGATAAAGGAAATTAAAAGATGAATTGAGGTACAAGCCCAATAAGGAGAGGTTAAATCAAATGATAAAAAAGCCAGCCCAAGAGAGAAAAGCATGAGGTAGTCGTAGTAGTAGTACTAGCCTCAAACTCAGATTACAATTTACAAAAAGCAGATTGGCAAACACATTGGGCCCTCATTCTTGGGCCTCATTTGCTCTTTTTCCATCATCGAAAATGACCCAAAAAGTTTAATCATAGCTGTGATTTCTTCTAATCTACTCCAAGAATATTTTGTCACCAAAGAATTGAGAGGGACAATTCACGCCAACAAAAAGAAAACGTGATCGTCACGGTTTTGGGCCATCATGCTATTGTGGTGCTTCTCTTTTGATGAGGAATCAACGAAATTACACAAAAAGTAAAAACTTGAAATTTCATATTGCAATTTGTCTTTTTGCGTTTCTACTACTTCCTCCGTTCAATAATAAACGACTTTTCAATTGTGCGCACTTATTAAGAAGATATATATAAATTGACAAGTTTATTCTTACGTAATAATATTTCTTTATTAATGGTAAAAGAGAATTATAATTAATAGTCATGATAATTAGGAGAATATGAAGATAAATTAGAAAAATAAATATAAAAACGGTCTTGAAATCCTACAATGATAATTTTTGGGACAAAAAAAAATTATGAGTAATTTTCATCTTGATTTTTAGTTTTTAATTTTATCTCTTATTAATCTCATAATTTTTTATATTTATCTATTTTAATTTTTAACAATCTAAAAATTAAATTTAAAAAATCCAATCATCAATGGTGCATGAATTAATATTGTATGCTTATTTCTATCTCCCCAAACATTTCATGTGAATCACATTCATGATGATGGAAATGTGAATCACATTCATGATGATGGATGGCTTGGCCAACGGAATGGACAATCAATCCTTCAACACGTATCTATTGATACACTATTTTACATCGAGAATAAATTAATCACATAATTATTTAGTAAAAATTTTGGGTTACTCATCTCATTATCAATTGGTTTTGATATAAAACTTCAAATTTTAACATAGTATCAGAGCAGACTCTATACGTGCGAGCCCAACAGCCCACGATGTATCTCATCAATGCCACCAGAATAGAGCAAAGAGAGTCTGTAAACCGCAAGTTCGGCTACACGCGAGAGGACGTATTGAGACACTATTCCACATTGGAAATAAACTAGCCGCCCAATCACTTAATAAAAGATCATGTACTACTCCTCTCATTGCCAATTGATTTTGAGATGAAACCTTAGACTTGAATATAGTATCAGAGCAGGCACGTGTGAGCCCAACGGTCCACGATGTTCTTCCTCAGCGCCACCCTAACAGACCAAAGAGAGCCCGATTACACGCAAGGGAGCATATTGAGACAATATCTCACATTAAAAATAAACATTAAAAAATATTTTTCGTACTTTTAATTGAAAAAATCGTAATTTTTCATGCACTCGTTGATTTTAAAATTAGAACTTTTTTTAAAATATATTTTTATATCTATTTTTATATTTTATCAAATATTAAATTAAATTACAACTACTACACCTTCTCTTTCTCTCTCTATTTCTATAATTTTTAAATTTTAAAAAGTAATATGTGAAAGGTTCCCTTTTTGGTGTTGCACCTAGCATGTGAACACACTTAGGGTGTGTTTTTGTGATGGGTTTGGTTTTTTAGTTTTGAGATTTTGTAATGATTAAAGTAAAAAGTAAGAGAGAGATAGAGAGAAAATTTGTGGGACCAATGAGAGAGAAAACTCAGAAATCAAAAAACCTGGGTGAAAACCCAGGTGGAGAACACACCCTTAGTGTAATGTTACTGTTCAAATGATATGAGTGATCAAGAACAGTAACATGTTTAAGCTAAGGTAAATAAGTTATTGAAGCGAAAGAATTGATTTGTTTAATAGATGAAATGTCTTGAGTAATCTAGAAACAGTAAGATTAAACAATCGATCTAGTATTTAAAGCAAAAAAAAATACGAAAATGTAAGGTACAGTTCAATAGCCAACTTAACATATGTAAGTACAGTTTAAAAGGTTAACTGAAATGAAGATGAGCATCTTACCAAAGAATAGAGTAGAGAACGAGAGAGAGAGAGAGAGAGAGAGAGAGAGAGAGAGAGAGAGAGAGATTGACACGATATTTTTTAAGTGCTTTCCAGTAAACACTGATACATCTACCCCATATTGTTCTTCACCGAATATACAGAGCCTTTTATTAATTAATGGCAAAATTGCGCAGCTTAGCACTGACTAGAGCAGGACGAACACAACTCTGCACCAACCTAACTCGCAAATTCAATCTCAACGGTGACCTTATCCAAAAGAAAAGGAAAAATCTCTACAATATAGAGTAGATTTTTGCTTCTTTACATATGCTTCTTAATAAGCAAATATAAGCTCTAGTTTAATATAATTTTAAAGCTAAATACACTTGATCACAATCTAGTGCTTGTTGATGCAAGTATTCGAATGTGTCTAAAGTGTATGAAGATTTGAGAATTAATCCCATGAAGGCATCTGAATTTGCAAGATGTCGTCTATGTACAAGGATTTACTTCCCCTTCCAAATCTTGAGTTTTAATCTTCACAAGGGCTTGTGTTTTTAGGCATTTGGAGTGCATAGCCATTGGGAGTCAAAAGATTCATGATTTCCTTTTGACTTCTTTTGAATGCTTGTTTCTTTGACTGGTCCAAGTGGCAGATCTCTTTTTGACCGCGACCAATAAAATAATGTCATTTGGAGTTTGACTCATTTGCCCAGCATTTTGACCAATGGAATATTTTCGTTAGAATTTTGACTTGATCTGCGTGGCATTCAATTGAATTTCCTTGCAACGTCTTCAGTTGAATCTACTGGAGTACCCTTCATCTTTCTACCCTTGGTTGGCCATTGTCTCTAAAAATCACTTTTTGATTAATGCAAGATTTGCAGCTTCTTCATATGTATGAAAATACCCTGTTGAGAGAATATAAATGTAACACTATTTAGTCATGGATTATATGCCTCAATGATCACATGACGGGTTGTTCATAGGTTAGAAGTTGGGTTAATATTCTCATTGTATTCATTGCTCTGATGGAGAATATGGAATGTTTTAGCATGTGCAATGACTACCTTCTGGGAACATTCTCAGGCATAGTGCATGATAGGGAATGAACAGATTCTTCTTTGATGTGAAAGTCTTCTTTGTGCATGTCATGTTATCTTAATTTGGCTTGAAGATAGTTCTTGTTGAATGTAGGAGTTGAAATTTTAATACTTTAGTCACTGAGTTTGCTCTGCAGAAGCTATATATACTCAATGACTTGGTTGATTTAACTTTTGGAACAATTGTAGCCTTATGAATTCATTGTGCATAAGATTTGTTACTTCTTTGGTGAATCAATTATGCCGTCGTTGATCTGATTTTCAAATTTATGCATTTTTGTCTTCTTGAATGCAGTTGATCTGCTTGTGATGAACAGACTTTTTCTTCTTGTGTCTTGTGTGGCTGTTTGTTCTCGGAGATTCAACCAAACTGCAGCCATTCATAGAGATCTTTGTTGTTGTACATTTCTTGTTATAAGGTCTTCCTTGTAGATTTGCTTTGTATGGAGCAAACATTTTCTTTTATCGTACGTAGCTCATAAATTGCAGTGGGTTAGCAGTTCATCTACACGAGCTAATCTCATTAAAGGTCTTCATTGGAGACCTTGGTGAATGTATTAATTCTCTTGTAATTTATCTAATTTCACTTGTTGCAATTAAGTATTCATATTTGGCTTGTAAATGATATGTTTGACATATTCACTTAGTGATTAACTGTTGATCAATGAATACCCTCAATTAACTCTTAAAATTGAAAGTGCTGAATAATGGATGGTTAATCATGAAATTAATCCTTATTTACTAAAGAATTTATTAAGAGTTAGCACTTTGACTTATCATAAAACTCCACGTCAAAAATTTTCTAACAATATAAAATTTCAAAAACATAAAAATAAAAATCACCTATTAAAAAATATATATTAAAACAAAACAAACATGATAAAAAAATTAACATTCAAATGCACCATATATGTTGAAATCTACTTCAAAACTTGGTTAAATTGAGCAAATAACACGTTAAAAGCCTTCGAGCCCCCTCTTAAGAGCTGAGATAATAATGATTGAGGAGTGCTGAAGTGTATGCAATGAAAAGTTAGAAAGGAAGGCCATGAACAGCCTAGCCCCTCTCATCAGTACTCCCAAACAAAACTTCCCTTTAAAGCAAATCCACATAAAATAAATTTAAATAATTAGTAAACAAAAAAAAGAAATAGAGAGAGAGGGGGAGAAATTATGTACAATTGTACAAACACCAAACTTGGACCAGTTTAGAAAAAAGGGAAAATTACAGAAAACCCCCATGTAATATCATGAGTTTTCGAATCTAACCTAAAGAATAATTATTCAACAGCAAACCCTCCTTTCCTATCCAATTTTGGCACTCGTTCTAGATTGATTAAATTCCTTTAAATCTTACCTTAATTAAGTCATTAATAAAATTTCTACCCTAATAAAAACTTTAGAAAAAAATTATCTTAATCAAATCATTAATAAATAAATCATCTTAATTAAATTCCTAAACAAAATATATCCCTACTTTACCCCAATCGGCCCATACCTATCTCCACTTCCCATCCCTCCCTCCCTCCTTCCCAAATCTCATACATGCAACTCAGAAAATCACTTTTTCATCCCTAACAAAAGCATAAAAAAATATAGGAATCAGCTCGAGAATAGTGCAAGAAAATCACATAGAGCCATTCTATATATATACACGGACAAAATCAACCGGATAATCAACTGCATACAATATTGTTAACTTGTATCTTAACACTAAGGTACAAGTTCGCAATGCATGCATTTGATTATCTGGTTAATTTTATTTGTGTATACAGTATTTTCCAATCGTATAAGAAACTCGTAAGACTAAATTAAAGTTGACTCTCGTTGGGAGGAGACAAGCGCCAATGGGTTCGCATCCTTCCATCCACCTCACCGTAGGCAATCTTCGAGATAGGGGAATATTAGCATTCAACTAGGTGAAGTGAATCTTCTTCCATCTCTGCCATGTTTGTTGCCACGAGTGTTGGGGATCCAGATTTCTACATATTCGCTCACTGCGATTCCTTTCTCCCTTTTGATCGATTCGATCCCATAATTGATTGACTGAACGGAGCTTTTCACCGTAATTTCTGTATTTTTATTTTGGCTGTTGATGGCGGAAGATGATGCTCTATCTCTGTAGTACTAGTTTCTATTTGATTGGAGTTTGGGTTATCCATGGTAGAATCTACTTCGTTTAATGAAGAAATAAATTTTGTAGAATCTCCATCGAATTGAAGAAAATGAACTATCTTAAATATTGAAGAAGGATGGAGAAAGGTCGTGGAGAGAGAAGGAGCAAATTTGCTCTTCTTCCAAACTGGAGCATGAAAGAGAGAACGAGATAGGAGAAGAAAGGTCAAAAAATAAAACAAAATATATAATCAAAGCAAATTAAATGTATGAGTAAGGTATTTACTACTTAATATTTATCATAATTAAAATACTTAATGTATTTACTACTTAATTAAATATATATTTTACGTATTTACTACTTAATTTGATGGGTTAGTGCGGTCTTAAAAAATTGAGTAGCTAGGACAGAGGGGGTGGGGGGGGGCTTGTCAGGTATTTTATCTTAAGGTTGGACCTGAAAATCCATGATATTAGAGGGGGATTTTCTGCAACTTTCCCTTAAATAAAAGGGAGAGAACCCTACCATAGCATACCACAGCCAAGAGAAAAAGGAAAAACAGGGAATATCTGAAAAAAGAAGTAAATGGCAGAGAATGAGAAGAAAAAAGAGAGGCAATGGCATGAAAGTTAGTAGTAGTCCATTTGTATATTGATGGTTAGTTTTTTGATTCATCCCTGAAAAAGCTTATTAATGAATCAGCCTGTAGCAAATAGCAACCTCCATGTTCTTAATGAGAGAGCATGGGAGTTGCTTAATATGGTCAATGATGAAATAAGCAAGGACAGTATGAGTTTTTGCAGACTTTGTTCAGAGCATGGACACCTGTGTGGCATCACAGTGACCCCATGGGAGGAGAGACAGAGTTTGGTTGCCATTAGAGACTCCCTCAAAGATGTTGAAAGCATACTTGACATTCTACAGGTAATTTGGCCTGGTTTAATTTGCCCCTTCCACAGATTTATCATCTCTTGCTTTCTTTGAATATCTGTTTACTTTTTAATTACTCGTAGGTATTTGAATTCGATACGGTGTCAAAAGATTTCTCGAAGTAATTTCATCAGTACAAGCAATTTGTTGTGCAGAAATTGCAGGCATGCCAGAAGAATCAACAACATCTAGCTCTTGCAAAGTTGGAAGATAGCAAAATGGCATTAATCGAAAAGGTGAACGAGTACAAGGCAAAGGGGAGGAAGCTTGAAGTTATCGAAGAGTTGTATGCACAATTCGAAAAGGATGTGGAGGAAAAAGAGTATGGTAATGAAGCAAAGAGAAGAAATTCTTGGTGCTTCATGAGCTGCATAAGGAGTTTGTTAAATCCATGGGTAGCCATTAAGCTAATTGTGGTATCTGTATGCATTTCTTCAAGCTATAATTTCTACAAAGCTGGGCAAGAATTCAAGTCTTTGGATTTAGCAAAGGGTGGGAAACAAAATCTCCTTTTCATTACTCCAAACAACTCCTTAGATGTCTTGCATGGGAGAGGATAAAGTTGTGTATATACAACATACAACATCTCATGTTGACCCATTTCTAGTTAGATGTGTATATACATTTCAGACATTATTGTAAAAGCAGAGTTTTTCTCATATTAAAGTGTTTGGTGCTAACCAAAATTGATCAGAACTCAGAAAATTGAAATCCGGTTAATCGTATGAACTGGGAATTTCGGCTCCCATTATACTTTCTGGCGGCGCAAATGCATGTTTCGTTTTGAGAAGCGTTACTCTCATCTCACTAATAAGAGACCAATGTATCATTTTTCAGCAATTAAGCTGGCTCGCTCATTGTCCCTAAACTCGTAACTGAAAACAGGAGATATGTCTTATGGTAGATCGCACCTTATTGTTTTACGAGTTATTTTTATTCTTTGTTTTTGTTAGAAAATCTGGAAAAAAAAAACTGAGTATATCAAGCACAATCCAAGACTACAGAAAGAAGACAGAAACTCCGAGGCATGTAAATTGGCTTCGGATGAAGCTCCGGTCGCACCCGCGGGCGCACGCGAGCCTCGCAGGGAGTGACATGTGGTATAATGTTCCTAAAAAGTTTAAGCACTTCTAGAGTGCTATAATTTATAAAGTTCATTATTCTTAGTTTCCCTACCAATGTGGGATAACTCTACTTTAACTTTGACACTTTACTTTTCAATTTCCCAATAATCTCCTCATTCATCCTTTTATGTGGGACAAAGTGTGGGACAAACCAATGTGAGAATAACTCTCCATTTTTCACTAATGTGGGACAAACCAATGTGAGAGGAAACTCTCCATTTCCCATCAATGTGGGACAAATCTCCACATTTACCCAACAATATGTTCTTATCGACCTTAAACCCAAAAATTACTCAAAATTATAACAAAAAAAGAGACTAACATAGCCTTAATCTTGATATATAATAGACAATCAAGAAGTATAATGGGGTAATAATCCAAGAAAAGAAAAAAGAGGGAATCCCAACTACCCTAACATTGCCTGTTACTATGACAGAATAGGTCTAATCGTGTACGGGTGTTGCCACATAAATTGCGATGAAAAAGAAAACAAAATGAAAGGGAAAAACCAAAAAACGTAGGGTTCAGCACAAACCCTTGAACTGAAATTGATTTGAGATCGTGATCATTTTCCAGCTTTTTTGTTTCTTTAGCAGACTGTTCAATCCCTTTCATAACTCCCTCTAGACTAGACTTGTATGCAATACTACGTTAAAGGGGTTCCCAAATAGGGCATTCGAACTTGTATATATATGCTCATTCAAAGATTCTGAAAACGCAAAAGCCCCAAAAATCAAACATTCAAAAGTTTTGTAGTTAACGATCATAAATAATTATAGAAGGAAATCTCAAAGAAGGGTAAAAAAGGAAACAAAGAGATGTGGAAGGAGACAGACAGCTTGGTTGGTTGGGGAATGAAATTTTGGAAAATCTGTAACGACAAGAAATTGAAGGATACAGAGAAAGATAGAGAAGGAAAGTGTAAGAAAAAAAAGGGAAAGTGAATGTGGGAAGAGGGTTCGAGTCTGTGAAACTAGTTGCTGGCAATCAAGAAGAGTGGAAAAAGGCGGGGGAGGGGGAGAGGGAGGGAGTGTGACGATTGTTGACATAAAGTAAACTCGCGGGAAACGGATTGTAGAGAGAGAAGAGAGAGAGAGGATTTCATCTTATCTCATATCAATGTTAATGTGTGTGTGTGTGTGTGTGAAAGTCATTCTTTATTGAATTGAATTTAGGCATCATTTGTTACACTCTTTGTAATGGACTGCAACGTAGAAATTGAGATTTTTTATGTTAAATAGTATGTTATTATTTGTAACACTTTCAAAAATGATAAGTATGTTAAAATTTATGGTTTAAAATTTTAAAATAGGGTCAACCAGGTGCTACCTCGTCTCATATGTGGTTGTATGTCTAGCTTTATTCCTGGTAGACAGATAGTAGATAACATCGTGATTTGTTTCGTACTAAAACTGGTCGAAAAGGGTGGATGATGATCAAAGTGGATCGGGAGAAGGCATACGATCGGTTGAGATGGGATTTCATTTCGGACACTTTGATAGATGCGCAATTCCCAGATCAATTAGTGGAGGCGCTGGAAAGGACTAGAGATGGGACTAAAGCTTGTATCCTGCTAAATGGTGCAATGACGAAGTCGTTTGAGCTATCCAAAGGAGTTCAGCAAGGAGACCCGTTGTCGCCGTATTTGTTTGTCTTGTGCATGGAATGATTATCACAGGCAATCAATCTTGTAGTGGAGTCCAAAAGATGGAAACCGATCAGACAGGGGAGGAATGGTACTGACCTATCCCACCTTTTCTTTGCCGATGATTTGATCCTCTTCGGAAGATGATGGAGGTCCATCCAGCTCGCATAAGGATCCCCCTAGAGGACCAAGTCGCCTCAAGCAAATCGAGCTAGTGGAAGATAAGTGCGAGGTATTATCGTCGATCAAGAAGGGCAAGAGGAGGTTCTTGGTCGCAATGCTACTGGACTTGAGGGCACGGAGCAAACAGGCCAAGGTGAGCAGCGAGCATTGGCGAGCAAGATAGCTGGTGAGGAAGGAAGCGAGCAAGGGGAGCATCGAACTATCTCTG
Organism: Iris virginica; assembly: GCA_025631175.1. NCBI lineage: Eukaryota > Viridiplantae > Streptophyta > Magnoliopsida > Asparagales > Iridaceae > Iris > Iris virginica. The sequence goes on from JAOTQG010103029.1 coordinate 12,109, forward strand.
TATGCTTGGCGAGCAAGAAGATGGCGACCAATATCAGCGACCAAGCAACAGACCAGCGACGAAGTGACGAGCCGTCAGACGGACTTCTTCAGAGTCCTTGTCGAACAAGGAGAGTAGCCCGCCCAAATCTGGGACGCGCAAGATCTGGCAGATTTCCTTTCCTTTTTGCTAGCCGAGCTTTGAGTCCTATTAGTTTTAGGATTTTAATTTGTAATTGTTTTCCTTAAATTCTAGGATTTCCTACTTTAATTCGTTTTCCTATTTCCTAGTTAATTAGTTTTCATATTCCAAGTTAGTTTAGGATTTTAATTATGTAGTCTATATAAAGGCATCTATTGTATTCATAAAAATATCTTGAATCTTGAGTTTATTGAATTAAAGTTGAATCTTTTGCTTTGTTAGAAATTCTCTTTGTGAGATTTATGTTTATTCCGAATTATTTATTCTTGAATTTTCGTTTTTGAATAGTTAATTCCCCTATTGAGTTCTTAGGGTAATTGCGTCCTAGGGGTTTAATAGCATTCATCAAATTATCTTTTCGGTTCTTCAAGCAATCGCGCTTGTTGGGTTGATTAGCCATCCATCTTACCTTACCAATTAACGTTCCTTCATTTTCGTTGGAGAAATGGTTCTTAATCATTCATTGGTTAAGGGTTCTCTCATCAAGTGGTATCAGAGCTAATTTTGATTGGTAAGTTCAATTCCGTTTTATCTATCCTTACAAACCATGTCCGCAGCACTAGGAGAAAATTTTAGCTTGGACGAGTTCAAGCAATTCATGGCCGAGGAGTTCCAAAAGATCAACCAGCGCATGGATGGGTTCCAGAAGGAGCTCGATGGCAAGAGAGAGGAACGAGAGGCAGAGGCGTCATTCCATTCTCGACCATCAGGACGAGCACCAGTTCGAGGTAACTATGGGCGATCTGAGGAAGAAGGTTATGAGGGATCGTATGACGATCGAGGTCGCTAGAGAGCAGAAGCACAGGACAGGAATCTGGACAGCATAAAGATGAAGATGCCGACCTTCCAGGGTAAGGCTGACACTGAAGCCTATTTACAGTCTTCAATTGCCACAGCTATTCCGAGGGAAAGAAAATCAAGCTCGCACAGATTGAATTTATAGGTTATGCTATTACTTGGTGGGATCAGATGACCAAGAATAGGCGACGATATGGCGAGGAACCAATTGGTTCGTGGG
>JAOTQG010103040.1:0-13306 GCA_025631175.1 Iris virginica
CTATGGAATTGTCGCACAATCGAAGGTGATAGCAGTGGAGCTGGAGGAAGGTTTTAATTGTTTTGCAATTTCAATTTTTCATTTATGTTTACTTATGTCATTTAATATTTTGTACTTATAATTTTATTTTAATACAATTTGAATTTTAAGTGTGTTTACTTATGTAATTTTAGTGAAATGTACTATTCTAATTTTATTTTATTTATGCGAGTTTTTTAAATATTATTTATGTTATTTAAATAAATAATATTTCTTATTGTTGAATTTTTGGAAGGATTAATCATAATTCATAAATAAATATAAATGATAAATCGATTTATAATATAATTATATGTTAGATAAATGAATTAATGAATATAAAGTAATTGAAATAAAAAATATTGAAATGTTGATGTGGCAGAGTCTGAGAGAGTCTGAGGGTTGTGGTAATTTTTCTGAAAAGCTGAAGAAAAATCTAAGAGAGTATGAGATAGTGAAAAATTGACGTGACAGAGTTTGAGAAAATTGAGTGAGTACCAGGGCTGTGGATGTCCTAAGAGCAATGCAGCCAGCAGGGGCAATTGCTGTTAAATGAAAATTTCTACAGGGTTAGATCCGTCAAACTCTCTAATGGTGAATACAGAGTTTTGACTTTCTTCCTGGTTCAGGTGAATTAACATTTGCCCACAAGAAAGAAAGAGAATATGACTTGAAGAACGCGGGATCACCTTTTCTTGAATTGAATATTACAGACCAGCTGTCTGTGTCACACACACATATACAAGTAAAATATTCATTACAATATTGTAGACAGATCTATGCATCCAAACAAACCCAACAAGGGGATCTGTTTCTAAGAAGCTTCAGATCATTGGAGTAACTTTTTTACTTTTCTGTGAACTGGGTTGACCCAATTTAGTGAAAAGGAAAACAAAAATCTTGTCTTTTTTGTTCTTGGAAGTTGTTTCTGGGTCTTTAAGGTATTTCAAGGTTGTTGTTTTGTTAAAATTTGGAAGTGTCATACTAATTACTAAATTAGGGCGGCTGGGTTCCAAAGATGGAAAGTTCTAGAGGAAGGAGAGTGGAGAAGCGAGGTTATGAAGAAAGTGGGAATGATCAAGATGAGGGTGTGCCTCAGTTGAAGAAGCCCAAAATGCCTGGTTTAGCCAGGTTTGTTGACTTAAATCACTTTTTTTTTTTTTGTTGTTGAATTATTTCAATTGTTGTTCTTTAGATTGATTTCTTAACTCTAAAACTCTTGCTAATTTCATTCAAGCTATTGGGTAATCTGTAAATCATAATAAAGATGGAAAACTGCTTCTTTGCTATTGTATCATGCTTTCCCTAGTGTAATTAATTGCTTATCCCATTTTTATCAAGACTCTGGTAGTTCCTGATTAACCATTGGCTTGCCCATTTCATAGAGATTTCCTAAAAAGGGATACATTTTTGAAGACTACTTCTGATGTGCAAATTTATCAAACCCTTATCGGGAATGACATATCATCCATATATGAATCTGTGCAAATTTATGGAAGCACGATGGTAAAATATGAATTAAAGTGCCTCTAGTTGCGAGATCCTGCTGATGGAGAGAAGTTCTTGTTTGATTTGTTCATGCTACAAATCGTAGCACGTTTCTACCAGTAAAATGACTGAGGTGTATATTTATGATTCTTTTGCTTTACTAAAGCAAGCCATTTTCTTCTGAATAATTAATGGTATCATTGGTTTGCATGGTAGTTTCTCTTAAAATGCTGACCCAAATATCCAGGAGATAGAGATAGTCATAAAAGTACCTGTTGGAGCCTTCAAATTTTGAAAACAAAAAACACCAATAATGATAAGAGAAATCGGCGTACCTGTTTTTGTTTGGTTCTTCTTATGACAAAGCATCTTGTGGCATTTAAAACTTTACTAGTTGATCTAATAGTCTGCAAACATATTAACTAAATATAGTTATTGGAATTAATTCATGATACATCAGGTACTTTTTCCTGGATAATGTGAGTGTAACGTCAAAGACCCAGCAATTTCAAATAGGTCACATTGTCCTCTGAAACGCGTAAGTCCAAGTTGATATGTTTACTATTCAAGTATTCACAAGTCGCTCATATTACCCCACACTTGTGATAAGCGTATCATAACAATTCAGTTGGCCAGTTGAAGGTTGAGCTTTTTAATTGCTTTTAATTATGTTATCCGGCAAGTTCAAGAGAAGTATGAAGTAGATCAAACGCCATGTTTCATGATTCCATGAATATATTAAGAACTTATGTAGGGTTCAATTGACGAAGAACATGATGCAGAAGTTTAAGCCTCCAAATAATGTGTTATCTGGTAGACCAGTTATGGGCCCTTGATTGGACTCTTAAATATCAAAAATCTGTGTTTCAAATTTACACATCATATGCGTGTGTAATTTTTAAAAAAATCTAAATGTCACAATCGCAGCTCAATTTACTCTAACGATTGAGTATATCTAACAGAAGTTCGTACTTTCTTCTACAGTGTTATTGTTGATGCTTTGAAGGTTGACAGTATGCAAAGACTATGCTCCTCTTTAGAGCCTCTCTTCCGCAGAATTGTGAGTTATGAACTACAATTGTTAACATTAATTAAGGGAGTTTCATCTTCTAACATCCATATTAAACGAACAAATTGAATCACCTTTCGTCACTTACAGGCACTTTGATAAACAGTAACCACTCTAGTTTTGGACAGGTTCACTCGCACTGGGTTGAACGAAATATTTTGATGTTCAAAGCTTACAAATGTCTCGAAACAACAACACACATCATTATTCTTTAACTTCCTTTTGTGCAGATTCGAAAAGTTTTCACCCTATTATTGCTTCATTCAGTGCACTAGAGTAAACTATCTGATACTTTTCAAGGAAAAAAAAAAAAAATATATTTTTCTTCTTGTATTCTCATAAAAGTTTCAGATATATCAAACTGCAGGTTGAGATTTTAGAAATGATTAACATCAAGAAATTATCATTGCAATATTTATCGGATTCAGGAGCATGCGCATAGATTTAGTTTTAGCTTATTATAATTATCATGTTTCTTTATCTCTTTGTAAATAGAAAACCAATATATCTGCATTCCCTAAAAACCTTGCTTTTGTAATATGTACAACAGGTCAGTGAAGAAGTAGAGCGGGCTTTGACACGATTAGGCCATGCACAGGTTACTGGAAGGTAACATACGATGTCTTTGTTAATTTTAGTCACGAATCATCTTTAATCCCTGGTCCAAAAATAATTCCATGGTTATTTTTCTTCATGCAGTCGAGAATTTCCACAGTCCAGCTTAATCTATTGTTTTAAGTACTTCAACACAAATCACATTTGAACCTAAAACAGCCATCTTGGTGGATCTCTTTTTCTTTTCTTTTTTTTCTTCGTTTTTTGGCAGTAGCTCTTCACCACCAAGACTACAAGGTCCAGAAGGAAAGAGTTTGCAACTTTGTTTTCGAACAAGGATGCCACCTCATTTATTCACTGGTGGGAAGGTTGAAGGAGAGCAAGGGGCTGCCATTCACGTTGTCTTGCTAGATTCAAGCACAGGTAGTGTTGTGCAAACTGGACCGGAGTCAGCAGCCAAATTGAATGTTGTGGTGCTTGAAGGTGACTTCAATGAAGAAACCGATGAAGACTGGAGCGAAGAACAATTTGAAGGCCATGAAGTAAAGGAGCGTGAAGGAAAAAGGCCACTTGTGACTGGGGAATTGCAAGTCACCTTGAAGGAAGGAGTAGGAACTCTAGGAGAACTTACTTTTACTGATAATTCAAGTTGGATACGGAGCAGAAAATTTAGGCTTGGGGTCAAGGTAGCTCCCGGATACTGTGACGGAATCAGGGTTCGTGAAGCAAAAACTGAAGCTTTTGCTGTTAAAGATCACCGTGGAGAATGTGAGTTCTTACAGACCATTTATGGCATCTCTATCACTCGCTCAATACATACATAATACACAAACACGATCTTAATAATTTTCATAATGTGTGTTGGCTTTGCAGTATATAAAAAACATTACCCACCAGCTCTACATGATGAAGTTTGGAGATTGGATAGAATAGCAAAGGATGGGGCTCTACATAAGAAATTGGTGAACGCTGAAGTCATAACCGTAGAAGATTTCCTCCGTATTCTTGTTAGAGATCCACAAAGATTGAGAAGTGTAAGCTCCTCTTAATGTCTGTTTTCAGTTTTTTTTTTTTTTTTTCTTTTTCATTACTAGAAAAGAAATGTCCTTACCCTTTTTATTCCTTCTTTTTCGTGTGATTTTCACGAATATGCTAGATACTTGGAAGTGGTATGTCAAATAGAATGTGGGACAATACTGTGGAGCATGCAAAAACATGTGTCTTAGGTGGAAAGCTCTATGTTTACTATGGAGATGGAGCTCACAGAACAGGGGCTGTCTTCAATGATATATATGAGCTAAGGGGCCTTATTTCTGATGAACAGTTCCTTCCATTGGAATCGCTTTCCCACAATCAAAAGGTCAGAACTTCAGTTATCGTAGAAATGAATTCTAAATTACACTTTGACTCAACAAGCTGACATGAACTTAATTTTCACAGATTTCAGTGGATTCGCTAGTTAGAGGGGCATATGAGAATTGGACTCAAGTCATAGAATATGATGGGAAAGTACTTAACGCACTTCCAAAGAACAAGAAAACAATAAGAGCGTTACCTGGACCGACCCCAACTGCTGATCATGACCATATGACTGATATGTATACCCCTACTATACAGACCACACAACAGTACAACTTGGCTGAAGCAAGTCCACAAGTACAAAACAGAACTCACAACCAATTAGCCCCTCACTTGATTGAATTTCCATTTATAAGTTCTGATTCGATGGTGGGAGTTTCTTCTAATACACAAGAATCAACAATGTCTGGCAGCATGAATTACGGGTCAGCTGGAGTATCTGGCCTTGGCAGGCCTTATGGAGATTGGTCGGGTCCACGGGATGGGCAAGGGTACGGTGACTTTTTCTCGGAGGAAATTCGAATGAGGAGTTCGGAGATGTTGGAAAGTGATGATATGCAGAGATTGCTGAGGACCTTTGGTGTTGGAGTTGGTATGGGGCAATCTTTTGGTAATTCTGATGATGGGTCCTATGGTTATCATGCTGCTTATGAGCAGCAAATGGATCCTGCTTATGGAAGAGAACGTGGAAGGAGTTCAGGAAAGGCTGTTATTGGCTGGCTTAAGCTAAAAGCTGCCCTGAGGTGGGGGATCTTTATAAGGAAGAAAGCTGCTGAGAGAAGAGCTCAACTTGTTGAGCTTGACTAAGATGCTTTTCCAGGTGGCTTAGGCGATGAAAGTGCAGGGAGACTGGGAGCTTCTTATTTAGAGCTTGACCATAGGTCTAAATCCAGAAGCGCAGTCAGTTATACCTTCCATTCAGCGATTTCCCTTGGAATATGTGCTCATTAATTCTTTCTTGTTGTCCTGATGATTCAGGATTAGTTCTTACTAGATTGCTACCGCAGGATCCGTTGTTTCATATTCGTATGTCTATCAACAATGGGGTGGTCAATCACACATGTACAATACAGAGTGTGCAAAAGTTCATTTTCCTCTTTCATGTCCTTCACTCACTTATATTGCACATACTGAATGAATTGTTGTAACAAGTACAAGAAGTTTCTACAATGGTTTAATGAAGTCACTACTCTTGCACGAGTTGTTCCGTGCAATCTCTTTCTTGTAAACTCTGTGTACTCTTTCCTTCTGAGTTTCCCTTTTATTTTGCTACATTACTGGACTGCATACATTTGCTTGCACCAAATAGGTACTGTATGTAGCAATGTGGCATGTACCCTACTAGCCTTTTCATCTCCATGAAAAATGAGCATAAATTTTGGCATTTGTCTTAGCTCTTCCAAACAACATTGCTTTATCTCTCATTTGACAAGCTGAGTTTAGCAAAAGATATGTGTGCACTCTATCTCTTTCTCTGTTCTTTGTTTTATTTATGACTCCCGTCGTCTAAAAAAAGTCTTATCTTTCCCTATTTGTTTGTTTAGTGGTAGTGTAATTTAGAAATGATACAAGTATATATACTTAAAATACGTGTAAGGTACAATAAGAGGTTCTTGAGTCTTAGCCTAAAGGATCTACACCAAATCCGTATGGTTGACTTACGCGTGACAACTCTTTGTCAAGTGGACTAGACGCGGGTCTTACAAAGGATGTATTACATTTGTGCATTGTGCCTCTGTTTCCATACTCCTTTCTTGATGACATTCAACTTCAGCCAAATCAGTGAAGATTGTGACTGGAAGCAAGTGCCAATATAGTATGGGTGGGTAGGACGGCAGGAGTGATTGGAAGAAGGATGGGGTTTTCATATTTACTCGATTTCTCCGTCTCAACGAAACCACAGGTACTGATCCTTGTCTATCTTGCTGAGAGTACGGTTGAGCTAGTTAAAGATCTCTTTTCGGCATCATGCTGTTAAAGATCTCTCACTGCACACATTTTGCAAGATAGATTCAATACCTTTTCCTTGCCTACAAAACCTTTGATAAGATTTTCGATCCAATATCAATCTGCCTCATTGGGTAGCTTAGATTACTGGGAAATCAAACTAGTCTGCTGGTTCTGTCATGGTCACTGGCCATAGAAGATAAAAAGGACCAATTCTCAATCACTTCCAACTATGCTATACTAAAATTTAAAATGTATCAGAAAAGTCAGTTCCTCGTCACATTATTCCATAAACAGTACGAAGAGGTGCCACTAGAGAATAGACTACGAACGAAGCATGGTGTTTGAAATTGCAACCATGATAAGAAAATTTGGGTAACATTGAACCTAATTAAAGAGACTAAGGAATTCTAGGTAAAACCAGAAAAGGAGAACAAATTACATATTGATACAAACTCCGGATGGAGTACAACTAGGGTTCTGCATTCAGTGTCTTCTAGGGATTAGCACAAGCGGATTCATATGCAAGACCCAAATGTATAAGCGTCAAACCCAAATTCTCCGTCCATTAGAGCTGTTCCCTCTTGCTCCTACATCAAAGAAAACCAAATTTAGCACTGAAGGAAACTGTGCAAATATTCAAGCAAAAATAGGATGATTATAGTGGAAAAACAGCTATCTTCCCTGGAAACTTCATAAAAGAGAGAAAAATACATCGAAGAGCAATATGATGCATCCCAGTATGTAATAAAGCATCATATCATTCAAAATCTTCAAATTCTGAAGAAGCTGACAAGTATTCACTCAATTCCCTTTTAGTTGTCGTTTTAGCCTAATGCACACATATTAAAAAGTAATATATATTGACAAAATCACACTTATTAAATAGTTGTCTCTTTATTAGTAGTAAAATATACATGTACAATTAATAATCATAGTTAGTTAGGAGAATAGAAGTACAAATTAGGAAAACATTGATAAAAATTGCCTAGAAATCCTAAAGTGACAACTATTTTGAAACAATTTTTTAGCTCAAACGACAACTAAAGAATGGAGGGAGTTTTTAGAAGAAAGACTTCAAATTAGTAGCACAAATTGAGAGGAACAAATGCTGTCAACTGTTGCCATTATTAGAAACATAAGCATTTACTATAGAAGAATCCCACAAAGACCCCAAAACATTACTTATAAAAATTTAGTGAGTCCTGGCATCAAACTATGTTTCCCTTCTAATAGATTTTATAGAATACAAATAACAAGATTAATAACATACACTGTTATCCGATTGTAGAAAATTAAATTAAAACGTCTAAGAATAGTCTAAATTAGTAGAATTCCAACTCATACACTTATTTAAGAAAATCTCTTGAGAAAAAAAAGGAAGAAAAATGGAGGCAAGGCTGGAAAATGACATACCCTTTTCATCATTGCATTCATAAGATCATCCAAGGAATCATAGCCATTAGCAACAAAACCAGCATGTGGCTTGGTTTGCTCCAGGAGGAAGTCTTCACTGGATCTCATTTTCGATTCCGTAGTTGACTTCTCGCTCTCACCGTGCTGCACAAGAACTGAAGCGCCACCATTTGATCTGCCAAATGAAGAGATGTCTGACCTTCTAACGTAGCACCCATTATTTTGGTCTTTCGACTGGCACACACCACCATTGGCAGGGACAAGAGAGGCTAAGGTACTGAAGGCATTACTGGAGAACTGTGTATATGGCCCACGCTTTTGGTTTAATGATTGATTCATATTATGAGCAAGGTCACCCACCAAACCGCCTTGGCATTCGCTTCTGGAATCATCTAGAGGTAGAGAAATTGTGGTATTAGAAGAAAACCCATTTGTGCTGTCCTGGATACTGTGAGCCTGATGGCCGGCAGAAGAATTATTGTATCTCAGGTTATTAGGAGCTAACTGATCGTGAAAATGTTCATTCAATGGCAATGTATTTGACGAGATCTTTGACGGCTGAACAGCGCTCTGCCAATTTTCATTCAATCTACCCTGATCAAGAAAATTTGAAGTGCCACTCGAACCAAGATTGAATGAATCCGAGCTCAAAGAAGCCACCTTCATAGAAGTATGATTCAAGAAACCTCCCGCAGTTTGTGGGGTCCCCTGCAATATCATAGGGTTGCTTGGGATGCTAGGCAGAGAGTTGCTAGATATACCAGCTGCGGCCCTGGCATCTGTAAAGGTACTAGAAGCTGTGAAGATTCTAGGGTCATCAATGGAATTAAAGTCCCCAATATGGGTCGTGGATTTACTAGGCTGCAACTGATCAAAATCAAATGATGAGGGGATTCCAGGATATAAATTTGAATTTTGTCCTGCTGATGACACAACTGGCTGGAATTGCCCGATATTATTAATGGAATTGCTCAAGTTCTGTGTACGATTTGGTTGGATCAGCGTGGAAGAAGCAAGGCCATGGAGGCTCACACCAGATGTGCTATTCAGTCTACCAAGGATACCCGAAGGTGGATATGATGATAAGGCAGCATTAGGAAGCCTCCCTGATCCAGTTAATGTTCGGAAATCTCCAACTCCGTCAATGGAACCCATACGGATATAAGAAGCATCCTTGCCTCCAAATGTGGCAACCATGTTAGCTTGCTGCAAACTGATTCTTTTCAGGTAAAGTCGATACTTCTGTAAAAGCAAACCCTTTTCAGAACCAAATGGAAAATCCATACTGTTCTTAGTGCCAAACAATCTATATGCAAATGCAAAAGCTACCGTTGACAGAGTAAAGAAAGAATCTGCACCTGAAGATGGCTAGCTACATTTTCTCTAGTGAGTCCTTCAACATTCATCAAATCAAGAATCCTCTTGGGAACAGCTTCTACAATATCAAAAGGGATATAAGAAAATTTTATTAGGGAAATAATAAGTATCAAACTGTGGTGCTAAAGGACTCACTCTCAATTCCCAATTGATTGACAGCAGCAACAAACTTCCTGTGGAGGTCTATAGACCAAACAACACGAGGCTTTTTCTGTGTATTTGGGTCCTCACTTTCATTCCCATTGTCATCACCTTCTTCTTCCTCCTCTTTTCTCTTTCTATTGATCTTCACATTCTGATCTGCATTATTAGGGTCATGTCCACCCTCACTCCCCTGGTTTGACTGGTCTTGACTATTAGATTTGGTTTGAGACTTTGGCTCAACCTTCTTTTTTCGGATTACATGTTGCCATATATTCCTGAGCTCCTCAAGTCGCACTGGTTTTACCAAATAATCACAAGCCCCATGGGTTATCCCCTTCATTACAAGCTTCGGGTCACTGTTTGCGGACAACACTGAAACCATCCGACAAAAAAATAAATACAATCTACTGCACATTGAATAATAATATACATGTATCAACAGATTAATCTTTCGCAAAGATTAGACTTTAGAGAAAGGGTGCTTGGCTTACTGATGACAGGTAAGTCCATTTCAAGACCAACAAGCTCCAGCAGCTTAAACCCATCCATATCCGGCATATGGACATCACTGATAATCAGGTCAAATCTGTTTCGGTTTTCCCTCAACATCTTGAGAGCTGATCTCGCTTGACTTGTGGTTGTAACTGCAAATTCATAAATGATATTAAGGTTTTATAAGAAAGTAAATCATCAGTTGTACATGAAGATCAAAGATTTATAATTAGAATACCGTAACTTCTCAACAACAACAAAAAGGAAGGAAAAAAAAGTTTGCTGTACAAATTAACAAAGGATAGAGCGAATTGAAAACATATACTAGTAGTTCAAAATAAAACTCTCAAATGAAGAAACTTTAAAATTCACTATGCATCACATCCATTCTACAAAATGAGATTCACAAGATTTATCTAGATGCACGCTGACCTATTTAACCAGAGCAAAAATCAAAATCCTTCAAACTAACAAGAGCAAATTTAACACACATTTCCTGAACATAAAGAAGTACCCAAAATGAAATCTTGGTGACAGAACCAAACCCCACGTCTACATATGACACTAGTACATAACATCAAATCAAACGCAGCCACCAATTAAACATCAAAGGGAAACCAAAATTGGTTAAACAAATCAACAAAAAAATATACTTCAAACAATCAATTAACTTAATTAACAAAAGAGCAAAGAAAACAGAGAAGAAAAAACCAACCCTGATACTGGCATTTCCTAAGCAGCCCATCCAACAGCATCAAACATGTCGGGTCATCATCCACAGCAAGCACCCTCATACCAATTGGAAACCTATCAATTTCACCCCCCATACTTTCCTCCACAGTCATCTTCACAACAACAGTTTCAAGGGTAACCCAGATGAGAATTCAGCCTAAAACAAAGATCAAGCACAGAAAGATTGGATTTTGAGAGTAAATTTGACTTCTTTATGGAATCTTGCAATAAACCCAGAAACCAAGGTGAGAGAATGGATATAAAGAGTTGAAACTGAGGGAGATCAAATCAAAGAAAATGAAAGAGACAGAGAGAGAGAGAGAGAGAGAGAGAGAGAGAGAGAGAGAGAGAGAGCGAGCGAGAGAGCGAGAGACTTGGAAAGACTCAGCAAGTTAGGTTGTACATATTAGCCAATGATGGAGAGTGGCCAGAACAGAATTGAAATTGAGGTTCAACCCCAACAATACACAGAATCAAGCCCTTAGTATTTTAGTCATCACAAACTCTCCTCTGTGTCTCTCTCTTTCTCTCTCTTCTGTGTGTGCTTGTCTTTTGCTTTTCTTTTTCTCTCCTCCTTGCAGAAATGAAAGCACCTTTTCAATAAAATAAATATAAAAAGTGATACATACAACAATTATATATCTCTCTCCAATGAATAATGGAACTTTGTTTATGGCCTCTCTCCCCTGGAAACTTTTTCTCTCATGTGAAGACAGAGGCATGCATATATTTGGAAGTAGAAGACTTTAGAGTTGATAAGCTGTATCCACTTTCCACCAATGGTAATATAACGCCATGTGTTGTACCACTTTCAAGCAATCCCGGCCGTCCGATTATGGAAATTGTTTTTTTGACGCTACAACCATTTGGCAAAAAGTTTTTGATCCAACGGTTAAGATTCAATGGTAGTTTTGGTTGACCGTACAGAATCTATTGTGGTGGCCCACCGGTTTGGCTCTTAAATTTTAATCATATGCGACTCAATTGTAAGCCTAATGCTGTTTTGATAATGATAAGGTTTACTCCAAATGATGCCTTTCTTGTTTTCCTATAGTATGCCCCCTATAATAAGAGCGATTCATTAAAAATGGGAATGTTTAAGGGGTAATATGGTCAATTGGGGATGAACTCTTGACAAATTACGGTGACAATCTAGGCAGAATCTGGTAATAACTTAGGTTATAAATGCTAATGATATTCAAATTTTCCTTTTAAGGGAAAACAATTAATAAATTCCTTTTTTTAATTGGGAAAGGTGCTTAATTTGAGGCCCAATTTGAAGAAACTGTGCTATTACTACTTTTAAATTAGCGTGAAATGACACTTTTACCCATCTAGCTGCAATGCATGTGACATTTTACCAAGTACAATGTTGTTGGTTTTTTGACGAGTTCGGATCTTCTGTCTCAAATGTTGTCCTACCTCCTATTACATCTTTATAACTAAATCTCAATCGCTTAAAAGATGATTTTAAAATTATAAAATTTAAAACACGTATTATTTTTAAAAATTATATAACATGAGATGAAACAGTATTTGAGACAAAAAAAACTTTCAATTATTTTGTGACATGTTTGTATTAGTGATTGAAATTGTACAAAAAAAGCTATGTAGAGTTTGTCTAAAAGTCTGATGTCTACAGAAGAGGAGGAGGGCGAAAATAGTCATTCCCATTCTTTTGTTAGGTTTGGTATGATTTTCAATATTGTTGTATTTTCCTAGTCAAGAATTCAGTTTGTAAGGTAACAAATTCAATGTCACGAACGTTTATTCATAAATCTATCACTAACTTAGGCAATCTTTGATATTTATTTTTATTCTTTCTTTGCCAACTAGTAGTGAGCTTCTTTTAGTAAATGTGTAATTATTAACTTAAATTCCTTCTAAGTACTCCTATTTAAGATAAATATTGTAATGGTTTTAGATTAATTTCTTTCTTAAATGTGTTATCATTTAAATAATTTCTTATGTTGGGGGTAGCCTTTCTTTTGTTGTCTTTGTTTTCTTTTTTTGGATTCATTGCAGCAAGCCAACACCTTTTCAAATACAACATTCTGCAGGCTCTTAATCTAATTTTAATTTATCAGTTAAATTAATTTTTAATCTCAATCATTTATTTTAAACGTTATTTTTTTTATTTTTCAAATTATTTTTTTTAAATTATAAGAAAATTTTTATACTCACTTTAATAAATTAATTTTATAAATCAATAAATTTAATCGGTCACAAATTCATATCCTCGGACATACACTAGGACGTACACTAGTAGTTACTATGGATTGGAGCAAGGAGTTGAATGAGGGGTAATTTGCATCGCTCACTCTCATGGTTTGGTCAAATTTTATTGCCCCTTTCAGGTTTGGTCATTATACAGAGTCTACTCTTTTATCTATTTTGTTGATTAATTCAATTAATTTATAATTTTTATAAAAATAAAATATAAAAAATACTTTTAAAATGTTAATTTCATACAAAAAATCAAACTTTAATATAGTTGACCACAATTATTTTCAAAACTAGGTATATTTAAATTAAAACTTAATATATATTTAAGCTAAAAATAAAAGGAGAATGAAAAAAAAAATCTTCTAATATTAAAGTTCAACACACACACACACACACATATATATATATATATATATATATATAATCAAAAATGTATCATGTATAGCTTATATATTAAGCCAATCTCTTTTATGAAAATAATTA
>JAOTQG010103051.1:0-13305 GCA_025631175.1 Iris virginica
GGACTAACTCGACAAAAACGTAATAGGTTAGGGACCAAAAAGGGTGTTTTGCCGAGATCATTATGGCTATTCAAGTACTTAACCCATTCCTATAACTTAGCCCCCTAACCTAAAATTTCACTTTTGTAAAAGCTTTTTTTTTTCGAGGTCTATAACAAAAAAACGGATGTCATTTCTCATTTTCTCAATAGTTGAATCGTCATGAAAAGAACCGAACATTGTGCGCAAATCAACTCACTTTGCTTTTATGACGAGAATCGGCGCGAAAATGGGATTCTCACACCATACCCATCACATCATCAATATCAACCTGGTACCAGCGAGCTTTTAAGTTTAAGGTCACCTCCCATCTTGAAATATGAAACTGCGACATTTATAGCCGAACATCCCACGATTATTTTCTTCGATGAGATCACATTTTCTGTAATATCAATAATATAGCATGATTTAGCACATAATTATAAATCATCCTATCGATTTATGTTACATCATAAATCGATAGTATGATCATAGATCACGTTTTCTGTAACAATGAGTACTCTACAATAGCACAACCAAAAATGGCAGAGGTTCTAAAGGCTGAAAAACAGAAGGCTGCTGAGATGCATACACCTATTGGTAATAGAGATGATCCTACCGTGAATAACAAACATGGCTTTAGAGGTTGTTGATGATGCTATAGATCTACATGGGCCATAGAAGACAAGTACTAACAACCCCCTTAACTATTGAATGAACTAACTAATATAACAAACTATGACTAATTACCCCTAATCATAACACAATGTTACTCCTCTTTAATGCCTCGGAGGTTAAATAATTTGCAGCTGCTTCCAGGTCTTTAATGCCTTCACCATATCCACTGCCTCTTGTTTATCAATGTCCCTTGTTCGATTGAAATGGAAATGCAGTCTTAAGCAATAAGCAACCAACAAATATGATAAAAGGGAGGAACTTTTATAGGATACTCGGCTCATAATAACATAGCGATGATTCCTATACACAGCGATAAAAGGTGAAATCGAAAATGCTTTAAATAAAGAGAGCTCAAACCTAAAGATATCACCAGATTGATTGTGCCTTTACAAACACCTTGTTCATCAAGGACGCTCTCTACAGAGGTTGAAAGTCATTCCTCACAGGTCGAAACAAGGAATATAAGCATTATGTGCACCTTAACAAGGAATACCCTGTGCAAAACATCAGCAACTTTAATTTAGGTACAAAACTTACTTTGGTAGTGGAAATTTAGTAGAGGTAGAGAGAAAGAAAGCGGCGAGGAACCTTTACCTTCAATGAATCCTCAAAATAGATATGATGGCTTGAACTTCAATGTCAGTTGTTTCCGTATAGACGTTGGAACAACTTCGGGCTCACATGGCTGTTCACATCCAATAACATGACTGATAGCTAATTGCTGTTAAACCACGTGACAGCTATGTTTGCCCATTATGTAAGAAATGAGGATATAACCGAAGGGGAAATGGCAAGCTTTCCTTGGGCATGGCTTCAAAAAGACCAGATGTCTTAATCTATATCATGGAGGTCTCATTGCGGCACTGCCCCTACATCTCCAAGGCTTTGGTTCAAATGGTGCCTAGTTCTTAACTCCTGGGTCAACCTGAAACGATCAGAAGCAATATAATCAAAACCCTGCAGTAGTTACCCAAAACCTCAGTCTACTTTTCCCAACAGGATCGATCAAACCTCCCACCTTGTCCAGCAAAATTACAGCTTTGTACCTTCTGGCTTCTGCAACACATCAATTGATACATAATAAAGGGAGAGGTGGGACTTTAGCCTCTTTTGGAGTCTCCAAGAGTTGTAATTGCACCAGCGGTGATCTTCTTTTTAATTTTCCTTGACACCTATATCATATTTATTTATTTATTTCAAAAACAGAAAGTAAAAGCAGAACTCGTTTTGGGACGAATAACACAAACATCCATTGAGCCATTAGAAGAAAATGAAAATCCGAATTGTTCCAAATCAATTGGTAAAGGAGTAGGTCCCATCAACTTGAGCAACTACTAAAACTAATATCAATATTACCTTCTTTCTCGCTCTGGCTATGCAATATCTCCACAGCATACTGTGAATTCTACTGTCAGTAGTCACCATGGCATTAACACCTTTCAAAAACGAAACAAAGGGATGAACAGTCAGCTTGAAGTAACTGATAACTGCAATAAAACTACATAAATTGATCCTTCCCAATTGTAAGTTAATACTCCATCCTATCCACTCAAGAGTGTGCATTCGTTTAGTACCTCAACCCACAAATTCCTGTTTCAAAAAGACTTATGTAACTCCCATAGTCCATCGTATGGAACATAATAATTCAAGTTTATTTTCAAATACTCCCCTGCTACATTAAGCTTAGCATTGAGAGAACAATTATAATTCTTGAAATTACGTGGATACGTGAAAAAGTTACATTTTAAAATTGCTTGAACTCCATATTTCCTCTCTTTGAGTGGACGAAGAAAGTAATTACATTCTAAGACCATGTTCCATCTTTTAATCCTCAATGAATTCAAAAAGAGCTAAAAACACCTATTCAAGGCGAGTGAGTAGAAGAATACCTGTAAGAGAAACCCTTCAACTGAAGTGAGTTAACCAGTTAGAGGTTGAACCAACAGTCTAATTGTTAAATTGCCTGATGTGGATAAATTACCCAAAAGATACTGCAAGTCGGTTTCACAGGCAATCAAAATCGAATCACCATCTTCATCCAGATATTTTAGAGCAAAATCTTCGATCTTAAACCTCAGTCTCATTGCCACTTGCTCCTGCAACTCCACCATTCCAGCTGACAAGGGGAACTGAAACTTGATGATATCATGTTTACATGTTGCCTTTATATTCACAGTCTTCAGATCTTGGATATGTTTGACAGCTGAAATTGGTGGAGCCACAACAGAAGCACCAACTGACACTTGTTTATGCTGAAGATCATTTGATATATGGTTCATCCCATTAGTAGCAGGGATTAATATTGGAGCCTGTAGACCTGCAACATCTTGAAATGCCAATCTTGGATTCAGTTGATCAGGCCGAATGAAATTAGTAGGCTGAAGTGTTTGGTTATCCGATCTCTCAGTCCCTCGGCCATCATGCTTTAGCTTTGGGAAGAAGTCATTATCCTTCTCACGCTTTCGATATGGCCACCTCTGTATACCATGCTGCCTACAGATTCGCTTAAGTGTAGATCGGCTAACTGTGAAGGATCATTGCAGATAAGAAAAGCTTCTTTTTAGGACAAAACTTTAAACAGGAAAATAACAAGAAAAACATTCAATGGCATAAGCGAAAAGCATAATTACCACAAAGGTTCTCAGCAGCATCTTCAATCGTCTTACCAAACTGTTGCTCGAGATTCTCCAAAGTAATTGATTTCTCATTTTTCCTGCGCTTCCTTTTTGGTATCTTATGCATACCCTCCCCCTCAGATGAAATGACGTCACTATCCATCTTTCTTTCTGCATGTGTAATTGCACTATCGCTCTTTTTCTCAGAGAAGGTAGAGCTGACACACTGTTCGGCACAAACAAGATTCACATCAGTGTTTACGGCATCATCTTCAACATTCGCATCAGTGTTTATGGCATCATCTTTAGCATTCGCATCAGTGTTTATGGCATCATCTTCCACCAATAACTGTAGATCTGGTGAATCGAGCTGTGACTTCTCCCCTCCAATTGCCAAGGTGTTAGGCACAGGTGGATATTCAATTATTTGAGAAACTGGAATAGATTCAAGTCTGCCATTCGCGCACACCGAGATGATTTTGGTGAATACCAAACCCATAGCAGAAGCAGCCTTAAAACTCTGGAAATGCTGCTTCAATGTTGCCAATATGGACTCCACTAATCTCTGTATGTCACCGAGGTCCGTGATGGTAGGGGGTAAAAAAAACTCTATAACATAGTCATCACAACCGGTGTGTACACTCCACAAGCAAATCGTGAAACAGCTAGTTAATCCATATTTTCTTGCCAAGTGCACCATGGGGTACTCCGGTTCTCTCAGCACAGTCAAATTGGTGCAGAGGCACAAACTATACGTTGACAAAGCCAAACCAACAACACCCTCCCCCTTTCGCAAGTGCTGCTCAGTACAGGCCTTGCGGAACTGCCACATGCGAGCATCTGATAAATAAAAAGGTAAATTAGATGTGGACATGCAAGCTTGTCCCGTGCAGCTTCGATCAAAGTTACCACAGCTCTTCTCTCGACTTTGATTATTGGCTACAATGCTTTCACATTCGGATAAAACCCAGGTCTGGGCCAATGGTAATCTGTGAGTATGACACACCACTTCCAGACCCTTAAATATCTCATCCAGTGAATGTCGGTACCCTTCACGGAGAATCTGATTAATACACAAAGCGAAGCATAAATAGTCAATACAGAGTAAGTTAAGAAAAAGAAAGAAAAAAGCATAATGAAAATGTTAAGACTTACATTTGTAGTAAAGTTGCAATCTTGCAAGAAAGAGTGACCAAATGTTTTGGAAGAGGTCAGATCTACATCCTACAGGAACAAAGTGAGGTAGGTGAAGTATCAAAAAGATTTTTACCAAATATGCTGAGAAACTGTGAGAAACTCCGCAGAGAAACATTTTGATTCAGCACAATTAACTCGAGCATGGAAGCAGATGTTCTTATGAATGTTAATTAACTCGAATGACCAATCAAATTCTTTTTTTTTCCCTTCTTCTGACATTACACGGCCACATAACAAGAAGAACAGAAATTATTCTCGTCGTGGAAACATAGCAAATCATCATGTTGGCCTACAAGTTAACCATCAACACGGCCAAAATAGATCTGATAATGGATACTCCCTCTAATCTTAAGTAAGTGTCCACTTTGAGTTTGCAAATTATTACGTAAGGTTATATGACTATAATAAAGGAAATGAATGAGTGGTTGTAATAGATTTACGTGTGGGGTCCATTGGCTATTTGTTGTTATACATAATTTTTGATTTCCCCTAAAAAGAAAGTGGTGATTTTTTTTTTTTTTTGAATCGTCCCACAAAAGAATGGTGGGGACACTTATTTAAGATAGGCGAGAGTAATATAAAATTGTCTTTACTCAATTACTCACCACAATGTTTTTGGCCGGTATGAAAAGAAGAACTTCATTAAGATGAGAGGACGTTTATAAAGGATGGACGAGAAATTCTTGGAGCTAAGAATCGAAGAAAAGGAAAAACAAAAATCGTTAAAAATAATCAAGAAACAACAACACTCCTCTACAAGTTCATACTCATCACAATGTCGTGTACAACAGGTTCCTAGTCAGATATATTTCAAATAGATGTCTGCCAATTATTATTCCACGATTTTAAAAAACTTAAATTTCTTATTTGGCTCAACTAAGATCATGGTTTCAGAAGGGAAACCAAAAACAAATTAAGTTATTCTTCCCCGATAACTAAACATGAAAATTTCCACGTTGAGAAAAACTGAAATAACATCTGACAGTCACCGAAGTGGAATAAAACTTGGGACTCAAAAGTCAAATGAAGTGGAAGGACACACCTTAAGTGCTCTGCAAACTTCTTGAACCTCATATGCACAGTCAATGTACTCTGGATACATTACAATCTCAAGTACACCAACACATTGCTGGCCATAAGGCTCAAACACAGGCAAAGTCAAGGATCCCTGAATATTGCATTGTAAAGCATGATCCCGCTGTGGATAATCCTTGGCAGAGTAATGCCGCACATTAGGTGTCCACTCAGGCAACTTTTGCTGGAACACGCGACCCGGGACACCGATCTTTTCTTCATTGTCCCCACCCACATTAAATTTATAGCGCAGCGAATCCATTCTGTACAAACATAGTCCTTCATCAAGCACACCAAGACCAAATGGTTGTGCTGAAGTTGCAAGTAAACATTGTCCTTCAATTGTTGTGGGAGCCCAAAACTGAATTAAGACACGTTTCTCTCGAAATGCTAACAAGGTGAGTGCATTTTTTATCTTCTCTTTGATCACTAGCGAGTCTGATATACTTGGAGCTACCAATTCCGAGAAACCTACAGTTATTACTATCAAAGCATTAGTATAAGTGAAAATCAATATGAGGTACAATTTTAACGAGCAGTCTATCGAATTAAAAAAGAGAACAAGACCTAACACATAACGAAACTAAGAACAAAAACTGGCCAATCCTGAAACATTCAGAGATGGGCACCCCTACCCCCACCGCGTGAAAGGCTATCCAAGCTAAAGTTCAGCTAGAAGCCATATAAACTACCCTATCCAAAAGAAGACTTTATGCAATCAATGTATTGAAAACTCCGGAACTTCTTTCGGCCCTTAAAAATCAATGCACTATGAAATAGTATATCGACTTGGAAAACTAGAATCCTTATCCTTGTTGAAACCTCTAAGCCGCATCTGGAGAAATGCAGCAATAGAACCCGGCTCACCTACAATTCCTTCATCACCTCAAAGAGGTTATTCCAAAGTATCTTAGCATCCCCACAATGCAAGAAGAGATGATCAGGAGATCCAGAAGCATCCTTACACATTACTCACTTAACCCAGGAAAATCCTCTTATAAGGTTTATGCGAAAGAAAAAACTTGCAAGAAAACAGCCCTGTACCTTCCAGAACCCATAAACGCAAATCAGTCACATTCCAGAAGCAAACTGTGGTAATACGATCAAGCAGATTCACAGGCTCTTCCTGAATACTGGGATTTAAGAAGTAGAAAACTTCATGAGGAAGATGACTCCTTAGAAAGGAAGGATGAAATAGGAGCCATGTGCAAGGATGTAGGTCAAAATAGAGTAGTATCACCCACCCAAACATCCTCTCAAAAGTGGATTTTGGGACCACTGCCCACCCGCAAACGAATACAAGAAAGATACAGAAGATAACTTCATAAATGAACTTTCACAGACCACAGTGAGTAACTAATCATCCAGTGCTAGCATCTCATCCATTGGTATATGTGAAAGTCACTTTTTGCAAATAGGTTGCAGTTTGCAGAGAAAACACCAAAGCCACTTTCCACCCAGAAAAATGTTCCAACAAAACAGATTCTTCAAACAAATCAGATTCTTCAAACCCCAATTCTTCCACCTCATTGGCTTACACTTCTTCTCCCGAGCAACAATATGGTACCTTCCTCCTTTTCCCGGCCCCTCCACTAAGAAATCACTTATGCTTGGATCTCGAGTCTGATAGACATTGATATGGTGATATGGTGAATATCGATCTTTCTTTTTCTCTTGATTCTTTTTCGATCGAGATGTATAGACCCATGGATGGATGTGTATCTATCTAGATCCAGTTCATGGATTAGCGCAAATGTGCAAAAGCTCTATTTGCCGCTGCCATTCTATGAGTCTCTTCCCTTTTGCGTGTCATAATTTTTTTTCATCTACTATCCCTTCTATACACTATAATATTTTCTTTACCCAATAAAATATTCATTAACATCACATCATATAATCTCATCGGTTTCAAATATGTACAGTACCCAAAAAAAGCTCATACAAAGGTCAAAGAGGAATTATGTGACACATAACAAGACTACCACATCTTTTTCTGTTCTCATTAGTCAAAACCCATTACGATTTTTCATCTTCCTTCTCCTCCATCTTCCGCAACTCCCGCACAAACTGGATGAAAGGGGATGGAGAGAGAGGAAAAGTCACTTTTTTAATCCTTGGGGGAAGAACACACCCATATATAAATAAAAAAGCCATTTTCTTTTTCGTTTGATCTTCCAGAAATTCGCAAAGACCCGGGTCAATTTTCTCATAATTGGAGTCAAATCTTGATCTGGGTCGATCTCCATTTGTGGTTTTTGAGCACTCGTATTGTGACGCCTCAATCCCCTCACCAAATCAAGGTGGCACATTAAAGAATGATTACCATAACGCTTACTCCAACATAATCAAGTCCGACTAAAATCACCGGAGTATTAACACCTTTACACATACTGTTACTAAAACCTTCCAAGAACAAACCTGATAACAATTGATATTACAACCAAAATACTGAACTTACATATAACTCTTAACAATACCAAAAACTCAGCTAGAGTCTTAACACAAAACCTTGTTCACGCGTTCTTTCGAGCCATAGGTCTAGGATATGTTCAGATTGCACCATCCTCACATTCCCTTGCTTACTTAAAATGTTAGTCCAGAAAGACGGGTTAGCCAATGATGACTCAGAGATGAAAACCTCTATCCCTAGTATGCATGTGTACAAGATAGTATGCATGATGCAGATAACATGATCATTATTAACATAGAAACTTTTGAGTGCTCCCAGATACAAAGTAAAGCACATTATAGAAGGATATAGTCTCAGTTTGTTGATGCGGATCCTTAATTACTCTGCAAGACCCATCGATCCCTCCCTTATACTCCACCTATCGGTCACCGCTGCAGCACAGCGCACTGCCATGCCCACTCCGGGACCATGCACGGGTACACGCATATCTGCCTCGAAAGTCATGTCCCCCTAGCGAGTCAGCACTCTTCCTCGATGGACCATGATCTCCCTCGGCGGGTATATACACAATCTCAGTGATTCTCATACCGGAACCACAATTTCACGAGTCAACAAGCTCATCACACAACAAACACTTACCATTCCTGATTTTCTTTCCTTTCTCTCTCGGTCTCTCTCTCCCTCACTGTTACTCTCTCTAGCTCGTGGAATGAGGATGAGGGAGAAGAAAGAGATTCATAGTTATACCTTGGGGGAAGTTGGAGGTGTCAGCCATGGGGAATTTGAACGAAGAAGAAGAGAGAGAAAGCAGGGCACGAGCATGTAGTGTCCTATTTCCTCTTTTCACTTTTCAAATGTTAGCCCTTGAACCCTCCAAGTTTTATAATTTGACCATTAACCCCCTCCCACGTTAACTTTGTTAAGTAATAGTTTCTGACGAACTTACAATTTCGCTAACTTACTAACTTAAGGTTGAAAATGTTAACATATCTTTATTTGATTCTATTTCGTAGAGGATTTAAGGACTCATTAACATAATAAAGTGATCAAAAGAACGTATAACTTATGGGTTCTTACACGTATGGTACCAGGTCGGTTGGAGCTGGGCAAGTTTTGAAGATGGGCTGCGTGACGTCGAAACAGGCAGTGTCTGTGACCCGTCGACCATTCCGGGGCCTTTCGAGACAATGGGGTGGTAGTTCGGGACGGAGCAGGGTGGTCCGTCAGTGGTGGAATTGCAGAAGATGGGGTGCAAAACCAAGAAGAGGAATCATCCGAGGAATGAGTCAGGGCTGAGTGGTGGGAGCGAGTTGGTTGAGTCAGGACGTGCGAGTTCTATTGATGGTGGGATCGGGAGTGGGAGTCAGTCAGATAGCTTTAGGTTGGGGAACTTATAAAGTCAATCACATCGTGGCAGACCTTGAAACCATCTTATTTCATGGCCTACTAAACTAAGGTCATGGCCTACTAAAGCTGTTGGGAGCATTTAGGTCAATTACACACCAGTTTCATATCACACAATATCATCCTATATCATATCGTGAATAATACCAAATCGCTCCATTTCACTGTATATCATTCCTGATCTGACCATTAATCTTCTTAAATCAATCCATGATGCTAACTGGAATCATAAAGAGGGAAAGTAACGAGAAATACTCAGAAAATAGTATCCTGCCTCAGAGAGATTAAAGTTCAAAAATTGCAACTCATTGAAATTTTATCACCCAAAATGAGTTAAAAGTATGTTGGCTTTTATAAAATAAAGTGGGCTCTTTGTTCGGAAAGGAAGGACCAAGTATTGATATTTCAATTTAATATGTTAAGTGTACGGTCAGCATAACTGAATCTTTGTCCCAATCACTTGGGGGTATGTGGATTTTTTTCCTCCATCTAGTACCATTCACCACACAGTCCGCATTCCTCCGAAATGTTATGGCATAAAAGAAGTTTGTGCGTCTCGAGGACTATTGCTCATGCCCTATAGCTGTAGCTCTTAGAGGTATTTCGTACCTTTTATATTTAATATCACTCCTACCCCTCAAAACTTAATCAGCCGCTAAAAGGTCTCTATTAATTGTTATTTCTCAATCCACTAGCGGCCCAGTTAATTCCAGGGTTATAAATTTGAGTAGGGACTAGTCAGGTACGTGACAACGCCTCTCTCTCACCTACTCAACTTAATGAAGTCCCAAACTTTAACTCGAGGTAAGATTGACGGTCAATGTTCAACAAATCAAGAAAATGAGTTTCAGCAACTTCTACTCTCCTCCCACATCCATCATACAGTTTTTCAAGCTTTTCCACTTCCATGTTTATTTTTCTATTTACAACATGAAAACAAAGACTATAAATCTTCAACATACTCAAAAAGTATAGGATAACGGAGATTCCAACAACCACCGATTTGGTCAAAATGAGTTCAGATCTGCCGAGAATTAATTGTCCTTTTCGCTTTCTTCTTTTTTCATCTTCATCTTCTATACCCACACACCTAGGTGAAGGATTGGACCTGTGTCCCTGGTATATGATGAAATTTGAATGGTTGAGGTAATACAGGTCCAACCTCATCACCTCTTCGGGTCATCATTCTACAAAAAACATTGACCAGTAAAACCAAAAACAAGGTGGCAAGCAGATCTCCATGTGTAAGATCTCTAGAGGCAGTGTACCAATACTTCAGCTTTCCATTAATAAATACCAAAAACAAGGGCTGGCAGAAACATCTATGAATCCATAGAAGCCACTTAGTCCCAGCTCTCTTGAAGACCATGTTCAAACTTGACAATAGACCCACTCATGAACATATTCGAAATCCAGCTTCAACATCACCCCCTTTCTACCCTTCTCTCCGTATTCTCAACCACTTTGTTAGCATTTAAGGCCTCACCGACGCTCTAATGACTCCATAAAATCAATCTGAGCGTACGAAATGGTATCCCCAATCTCGTCAACAACACCTAGGAAATAATCTGGTCAACGATAATGACGAATGAAACCGCTCACCTTCACAGACTAACACTTCTCAGGAAATAAGGTTATAAAAGTCGAATTAATACTGTTCCTCAAAATCCATTGAAATAGAGCTCTGAGAATACCTTCGCGTGATCCTCCTTAACAATCTCCATACCAGAATATTAAAATGCAATAGATAAACTGTCACGATCAGGACAAGGACCTGCTTATAGCTATAAATAAGACAGGGTCGTCTCAAAGATTTCGGGGGTCTTAAATTGAGGTCCCCATAGAATAGGAAAAGACACAATTTTTTGGTACTTAATTGTATTTAACTTTTATTATTGTTGGTAATTTTGGAATCGGCAGAGAGTTTGGAGAACTGAGAAGCGAGATGGAGGGGTCAGTCAAATGAGAAGAAAAGCTCAATATTTCCTCCCGGTCATTTGCATTTTACGTCATGCCTACTTAGTGACCATTTTACTTCACATCAACTATTTTCTAGTTTAATATATGTCCTACAAGATAGCATGCCCAATATTAGATACTTTGACCACATTCTTATCTGTTGTACCTTCAACTATTAGACGGAGAGAGAGAGAGAGAGAGAGAGAGAGAGAGAGAGAGAGATAAGAAAATGGGAGTATAATATTGTCCACCAGAAAAGAGATAGTGATTGCTAGATGGATGAAGAGAGTATTTAGAAGTGAAGAAAAAGTGTCCATTTTACTTCTTTCAGCATATTGGCTGCATATGAAAATGTGCACTACCCTCAAACAACAATCACTTGGATTTGTGCTGCCTTGGTCATGAAAGAAAACTTCCACTCCATAATCAAGTTCATAACCAGTTTCACTCCAGACCATCATTAACCATTTGGGTCTCACACTAATGCCCTTCCCCAGCCATTTGTGGGATTTAATTATAGGCCTGTATAGGTTTATTAACATCTAGAAAAGAAGATTTACGCAAAATCAATTTCGAACATTCTGGACTCATTTGGAAGGTGGCCTTTTTGTGTGGTTTTGTGATTTTGGGTTTCTCTTGTAATGATTGAAGTGAAAAGTAAAAGAGATATAGATAGAAAGATTGTGGGGTCAATGAGAGAGAAAAATCAAAAGCCGCTAAATTACGTAAGAAATCACACAGGCAAACGAGTCCTTTATGTCATCCATAATTACTATTCAAGTCTCGATCCCAATTCGAGGATGCTTTGACATCATTCTAATAAGTTCAACAGTTCAAGACTGTATCATGTGTGCAATTTTAGTTGTTTTTTACAACTATTTCTAACAAATAACTAGGTCGACTTTCTAGTGAAATTTTTTAGGGTTTTCCTCGAGTATTCAATCAATTCATGCCCATATCCATGCAAGGAAATTAAGAACATAAATCCCATAGCCAAATAAGAGCATCATGCCCCGACCGGTAAACTATTCATACCTAAAGGGTTACATCCATTGATAAGTGGTGAAGAGTTTAACTTTAACCGTATAAACTCTCTTAACCAGCCCATCAAAAGAGTGGCAGATTCATTAAACTACGAAACATAATCTAATGAGCTTCTAACTTCCATTGCCAGAAAAAAAATTCCCTCTACTTTGAACAAAGAGAACTATTCTATTTTTAACGTTTTGCATAAAGAGTCCCAAGTTCAAAATTTAAATTATAAATATATTTTTTTAAATCCCATTTTCTAAATCAAAATATGGTAGTTTCACTTGCGCACTCTAGAAAAACTTTGTAAATTGCCACCTCCGTCCCAAAATGAATGTCAATTTTTTACTCAATTTGGTTAACTTAATTCAGTACTCCTATTGACCAAATATTTGTTTTAAAAAAATGCATACTGTAACTGATATACGAAATAGATTAGTTATTATTCTTAAAATGAAATAAATATTAGAATCTAAAACGTGGTATATATTTTGTAAAATTTAATTTTATAACATTTTATGTTAACTTTTCAACAATTAAAACTGACTCCCATTTTAGAGAGACAGAGCACTATATTTCACAAAAAAAAATATATATATATATATAAACATAAAAGGTTTGACTACGGTTTGATTTGATTTTCTCTATCTAAATACACACACCATAAATCTTAATCTAATTTAAGAAAAATCAAGTCAACGCAACTGACTTTTCACTAAAAGCAATGAAATCAAACGACAGCTTACTAGAGGAAGAGATAGCACGAGAAAGCTCGGGCTCGTAGCTTTCTCTATTATAGAAAACCCAAAGCCGGTTCAAGTATCTCCGGTCGCCGGCATAATTTAGCGGCGGTGGCGGCGGCCGTGGCTGGTGACAGAGCTCCGTCAGTAGATACTTCCCGATGTCGTGCCTCATCTTCTC
>JAOTQG010103073.1:0-13297 GCA_025631175.1 Iris virginica
AAAAAAGTCGTCCCCCATGTTATGCTATTTTTGATACTATATTTTATGCAATGTTTGGTACTATAAAAAGGACATACATGCACCTTTTCTTTGTCTGTTTGGTACAATTTTCTAGGGTTTTGGGTGGTTCTGTTGTTGAATGTTATCGGATTTTGTTCCATCGTTGCTGTCACTTATTTCGCACTAAAAGGAGCAGCTAGAGTCCAAACTCTAGCATGGATCTGCTTTGTAATATCAATTAGCGTTTTTGCATCACCGTTAATCAATATGGTGAGAATTCAATAATGCAAATTAAATCCCGTTTTTTTGTTTTTGCCATCTTTTTCTCCATCTGCCGTATATACCCATCTGACTTGTTTGATTGATTTGGGCCGGGATGCACAAAGGTTATACGGACGAAAAATGTAGAGTCCATGCCATTGAGTTCATCAATTTGCCTGTAATTGCTTCTCATCGATCTCCTCTAAATACGTACTCAATTATTTTTAAATAATACTCCGTCCTTTCCATGCATGTAGCTTCCGAATATGGTGGGATTTTTATTTGTCATACTTCAAATGCTACTCTACAAGCGCTACAAGAGAGCTAAACCTACGGCGCATGACATTACCTGTTAGTGTCACAAACCCAAGCACTGCTGCAGAGAGAGGAAGGCGAGCAAAGGAGGCGGAGGACGGTGATGATGGTGGTGACATGAGAGGTAGCGCTGGTGGACCGATGAAGAGGAGGGAGGGAAAGGCTTTGAAGAGTGAGAATGAGATAGGTTAATGGTTATTTTTTTGCTTTATATAGTATGCTTTTATGTTTGGACGAGAGAAAGTAGCTTTGGGCTGGATTTTAAAAAAAAAATATTTGGGCCGAATATAGAAGGATTGTGAGTGCGGGTTGTAATAAAATTTGACGAACGGATGATTATATAATTTGATGCATTTAGACGCAATTAAACTTAAAAAAGAAATATTTATTAAGAAAAAGGAGAGGAAGATATCAACTCATGTATAATTTTAAAAATTAGTAAAATACGAAATTTTGGTAAAAATTAAAAAGTTATAGAGAAAAAAAAATGTAAAATAGAGCAATTGATTTGACATCTAAATATTATTTGTCTTAATTTTTAATTTTATTTTCAAATTTTAATGCTTTATTTTAAGTGTTAATTTTTTGAATACTTTAATGTACTATTAATGATTTTTAAAATTTAATACAAATTAATGTAATAATTAAATTTTTAAATACAAGAAAAATTGTGAGTGTGTATTGTTTAACATGTTCATGTGATTTTTAAGATAAGGAGAAATTTTTTTACTTCAATGTTGTTCTTGATTCTCTCGAGAGGATGTGTAAAGTGACGTAAAATGCGAATTTATTTAGAATTGGATCAGAAAGTCAATTTTCACACTTTCGGCCGATATTCCGCTCTATTACTCTTTGTAATGACTCGAGTTTGAAAACTCATTTTTTTATCGTCGTCCATCCGCTAGCCTACCGAGTAGCAAGGATCCACTAGCCCATCAAAAATTCACCCACAAGTTCATAAATACATTGGTTCTAAATAATAGTAGACGATAACTTTATAAACCACACTAATTTTTCATTTTCACCCGATATAAAATATGCATTATCACAGTTATATTCACATTAACTATATTAATTATATAGTTAAACTAATTAAACTATAGTTTAGTTCAGAAATAGCCCAATTTTAAGGGGGTCCATATGTCCAAAATATGGTCCTATGGTTCTATCCCAATTTTATGAAATACATGAGTTTGAATTTTATGTTTCATTTGGTAATTAACTCTTGTTTAATAAAAAAATTAACAGTTTAAAAAATAATTTTAATATACATATCAGTTTTTAAATATTATAAAATACGAGATAGAATACTAAACAAAATACACTCGTCATCCCCTAGTACAAAATATTAATAAAAACACACTTTCTGGGTTCTAGGGCTTCCGCTTTTCACATTGGGCCAAAAACTCAAAAATCTCAACCCGGAGGTCCCGGACGGGCTCTTCCCTCTTTTTTTATCAAATCCAGTTAATTAACTTCACTCCTCCTCCTCTAATTCCCCTCTATCTCTCTCATCAGGAGTCAAATTATTTTCCTCCCAATTTTCCCTCCTTTCTTCCCCTCTCCAGTTTTTGCTTTGCAATAGCAAACGCTGTTGTTAACTATTTCCCCTTAATTTTGCTCCTCGGATCTAACCCTTACATATCTCTTGGATTGTGGGTATGGACGGAGGTCAACAGTACAATCCAAGGACCGTTGAAGAGGTTTTTCGAGATTTCAAGAGCAGACGAACTGGCATGATTAAGGCTCTTACTACTGGTAACAATGAACTGAAATTAGGATAACAAACTCATATGTATTACCTATTTATTTTAACAAAAAAAAAAAAAGAGATTTTTTTGCCCTTTTCTCGTGCTTTTTCTTCATGTTTAGGTTTGATTTATTGGGCTGTTGAAGTATTTGCTTTTAAGCTTTTTAACAATTGTTTTATATGGGTTTGCGGCAGATGTAGCAGAATTCTTCCAGCAATGTGACCCTGGTTAGTTTTGCTTACTTTCTCTTATTTGCAGTATATATTTTTTTATGCTTGGTTTTGGTTCGAATTTCTTTGAGTTTTATGTGTTAAGTTTAACTGCCTATTACACTACACTCTGTTTTGTTCACTATCTGTTGTAGTTTACTACCACTCCTATGCTAGAAAAGTCAACCTAATACTTTATTAAAATTATTATTGAATATATATATAAATATACATAAATAAATATAAATATATATATATATATTGTGTTTTTGATTCTAAAGTTTCAGTATCTGGAAGAATAGTATAGTATATCCATTACAATTTTTTTATAATTTCACTACAAATAAATTTTCATAAAAAGATGGTCTAAATTTAATTAAGTTGATAAAAAAGAGTCAAAACATGACACTTGTTTAAAGGAGCCAGTATTATATTTTAGAGTTTCCTAACTCTTTGATGAAATGCATAAATCTGAAATGAGTTTTGGTAGGTGGAAAATATGAAATGAATGTATTAGCTCAGATTTAAAAGTACCCTCAATTTGGAGATAAAGTGAGAGAAATCACTGGTGGTGGGCTGGACATGCACAATGTAGACAATTAAGTTTATTGGTTAAATTTAATATGTATATATGCTAACCCTTTGTAGTGGTAGGATAACATGAAGGGTATGATTGAGGGTAGGTTGACTAATGATCTTGGGTTGGATCAAATATGGCAAAAGGGATTCATTTGGGTGACCCCCAAGGGTGGACAAGGGTTGTTCTGCACATGGATTCTATCCCTAACTGTGATATATCATTGGCTGTAACCGCCCTAGAGAAAGAAAAGACCAAACGTAACATGATGACTAAATTTTACATGTGAGTTGATTAGACAAATGGTGTTGTGTTGGATTGAATAGAGTGGGAAAGAAGTTCTATTTAGCCGATGGGAAATAATTGGAACAAATGGTGCACGGTATCCAGAACCAAGATATTCTTACCCTCTGCATGTGCCATGTGGTAATTGAGTAGTGGTGTCACAATAAGTCTTCCTCTATTAGGGGTCTTCAGTCTGTGAATGCCTATTGATCAGTCTTTTTTAGAGTTATTTTATATGATAAGTGAGTGCGTGACCATATTTTTCTTTTCCCATCTGAAGTTTGCAAACATCTCAACTTATCATTGCATGGTTTTCTGTGATCCAGAGTACTTATGCTGTCAAGAAGTTCTGTTCTTCTTTCCAATAAATAAATTTTGAATACTACAGAGGTTCAGGTCGTGCAAAAGTATAAACAAGCAGAGTCAACATGCATGAAGTTTGAGTTTGACATGGTAATCTAATGAGCAAATCTTGCTATGCGAGGATAACATGCTCAGACAGTCAAATAGTCCATCTTTTCTCTTCTACGAAAAATGCTTGGAAGTTGACAAGTTTAATTATGCTAGTCATTTTGGTTAATTAATGGGTTTCGATAACGTTCTTTGCATGAACTTTTTAAATATCGTGAGAGGTGAATATTTGGGATTCAACTTGTAGGTTTCTTGTCACTTGACTAAATACAGTTAATTTTTGCACTCTCTAAACATTTATCTATGGATGTTGAAGTTTTTGCATGTTAATTTATTTACTTGTTTAAGGCCTTACCCCGGCTGCTTACATTCTTCTTATGCTGTTTGTTCGATTGGATTGCCAGATAGTTGCTATCCTTGCTATACATACATTGATTTTTAGAATTTTTCTCTTGGATTACATAGAAAGTTGCAATTTGACACGCACGCATAAATTGACAAAATTTAAGCTTATGCAAGATACTCCTGATGGTAGTAGTCAAGTTCATTGTCGGCCTCCTTGACATGAGCTGATTTGTCGTTAGTTCTCCCATTTCTGGTTGTTGTTTGTACGACCACAAAATAGAAGTACGATAATTAGAAGCTATGATTCAGTCTCATGCCGTAAAAGAATGATTGTTACTAAACCATTGACGTACTAGATTGCAAGATGGGTCCAGTTTGTCCTTTTGATTAGTTGTCACCTCCATAATGCAATATTATTTATTATCATCAGCTGGTGTATGTTCTAATAAACCATCATATGCGCGAAACTCTATTTACCAATTACATGTTCCCTTTCGGCAGCATGTAGGTTGTTAGTACGCTAGATGTTTGCCAAATATCAGTTAAGTAAATGTATTTGGAGGTTTATTCTGTATCCTTTAGGGTGCAGATGGATTATTCTGTTGCAGAGACATTAGTTGTACTTCTTCCTGAATCTTCGTAACGGTACTGGCTTCCTTTGAGCTCCTCACCATATTATGTTGAATCTTTTTTCCATATAGGCGTGTGTTTTCTTTTAAGGCTTTACTTATGTTGGATGGGTCTAGCGATTTTATAGTACCCTTGTGTTAGACAGGTCTTTGCTGTTGACCTCAGTTTATAGGTTGTTATCTATTAGCATGACTCAATAAAATTCTCCTTCGAATCCAAATTAAGTGTCACTATTCCTTTTTGAAGTGTTCCAAAATTAGCGTCCACTTTGGAAGCTTTCCTTTTTTGGAGCTAAGAGAAAGAGTTATGGCTCAGTTGGTATACCGAGTGCCTAGGCGCTCCTACTAAGGAGTGACGCCTCCCTTAAAATAATGAATATATCATGATTATTCAAAAACGAACATGATTATGAATTATGAACATGATTAATCAAAAATGAAGATATGATCACGAATTATAAACATGATTAATCATATTCGTGTCATGTTCATAATTCATGATCTTCATGTTCACCGGGTGGCACTCCTTACTAGGAGCGCATAGGCACCGGATATAATTTCCAGTTGTGGCTACACTCTATCATGGGCCCATAGTAGATCTCTTTCTACCACACATTTACAAAGTCAAATATTCCAGGAATAATGAGTCAATTCAACAAGAAACTTACTTTGAAACAGAGGGAGTACTCTTTTCACATTCATGATTCACTTATTTTATGCGTTTGGTTGTCCATGCTGACACTTCATATCTATAGCATACACTGGTGAAGGTTAAGATTTTGGAGTGCATGTTAGCCTTTTTGGGGTGGCTCTTGTGCCGAAGATATTGCATCATAGGATTACTGTTTCCTTTCATGAGCGAGCTTTACGTGAAATTTCTTGCCTCCCTAGTATCAAAGTTACAAGGGTACTTGCAAGTTCTAAGAGTTTATCCATTGTGTGTGTGTGCGGCTTGATATTATTCGACAGATACAAAATGGTTTAACTAACAATCTTCTGGTAGTAAGGATGATCCTCTTACTACTCTTAAAATCTGTGTGGTGTTTTTGCTTCTGTTCATTTTGTTGTGGAGAATGCACCCAGTTTATATACCCTAGTGTTTATATATTTTCATCTGTGTAATACTCCCCCGTCCCAGAAGAAGAGATGCACTTTGGCTTATTGTGCAGGTTGAGACATGGTTGAAACTCTGTTAACTCACTGAGACACCCATGTGATTGTGTGGTCTTGATCCAATTTGCTTTATGTTATTTGACTTCATCATTGTCATCCACAAATCTGAAGGGTACTTTAAATCACAATCCTGAGAAAAAATCCCGATATGGAAGTGGTCCCTCTTCTCTGGCACGAATTAAAGACGAAAGGGCACCCTTTTTTTTTTTTGGAATGAAGGTACTAATCACCGAAGTCCAAAATCTATGCTTGAAACATTCAATCGAGTTGCTGTTGGTCTTTCCCTCATCCCAGAAGTTTATAGGATCCTTTGTGCAAGTTGGGGATATTCTACTAAAGCTTCATATACACATTCTACCTTTTATGTATCTTTTTTTCCTTGTGATCTTGGTTTCCTTTTTGTTTTGGTTAACCTCCTGTTATATGTCTGGAGTTTGAAGTTTATTAGTGGTTAACTGGTCTTTTTTTTGGGGTTCTGTATTTTTTCCCGACCCAAGAACATCATAATATTTTTGTTTTCCTAAAATTTTGATTTTTTCTTTCAGGATTGGTATGAAATTTGAAAAGTTTTTTTCATCACCTTGTTCTTTCCTTTTTTGTTCCTATCGTTTGTATTTTCTTATAAATGGTTATGAATTGTAGTTTCTTCTCTTATGAAAATAATTTTAAACCTCAATTACGACTGAACTTCATAGTTGCTGCTCAAGCTTATTTTCTACTTTTTATTGTATTTTAAACTTAACCGTTAAGGCCTGAAGTACTATAACGATCCATTGCAATAATTGTTTATTTTTCCATTGGAGTACAGAAAAGGAAAATCTTTGCCTCTATGGATTCCCTAACGAGCAGTGGGAAGTTAATTTACCTGCCGAAGAAGTGCCCCCTGAGCTTCCAGAACCTGCACTCGGAATTAACTTCGCTAGAGATGGCATGCAAGAGAAAGATTGGCTATCATTAGTTGCTGTTCATAGTGATGCTTGGTTGTTGTCCGTGGCCTTCTATTTTGGTGCTAGATTTGGATTTGACAAAGCCGACAGGTAATATTATCTTCTGATCCAGTCTGAAGCATGCTTGCCACCTTATTGGTTTGCCCTCAAGTGAAATTTGAAAACCAAGTTCTCAACCTAGCTATGATTCTCCCTACAAATTTTGCTAGTGTAACTTTGTGTCCAACCCAGCTGCTATACTGCAATTTGTGTGATGAAGGGTAAACTTAATAAAAGCATGTCAACACATTATTTAACCTGTAAATGAAGACTCTACCTGTCATGTTTAAGGCCAAGAAAACGGCTCACAGAAAGTTAGATAACATACACTGAACGGAATGAAGAACTTTTTCAAACTTGTTTTTGCGAAAAACATTTGACACATTTTGGGACGTAGTGAGTACAATGTTCAATACACATTTATGATATTTCTTCTCCATGACCTTTTCTGTTCTGCACTCGTGATGCAGGAAACGGCTCTTTAATATGATAAATGATCTCCCAACAATATTCGAAGTTGTGTCTGGGGCAGCCAAGAAACAAGTGAAGGAGAAGTCAACAGTGACAAATCACAGCAGCAGCAAATCAAAGTCAAACCCTAAGGTAGTAACAACTTCTTTGATTTTCATTCATACCAATAATATAGAGCAAATTAACCTCCCTTCTACTCTTTTTGTGTGTGAGTAGCCTAGAAGCTCTGAGCCTCAGCCGAATCATCAACCAAAGCCATCATTACTCAAAGACGAGGATGATGATGATGAGGGTTTGGAAGAAGACGAAGAAGATGAGCACGGAGATACATTGTGTGGGTCATGTGGACAGAACTATGCTTCTGACGAATTTTGGATCTGCTGTGACGTATGTGAGAAGTGGTTCCACGGCAAGTGTGTCAAGATTACCCCTGCAAGAGCTGAGCACATTAAGCAGTACAAATGCCCATCTTGCAGCAACAAGAGAGCACGCCCTTGAGTGCATTAGTGAGACAGGTTCTTTCTCCCCTGCAGTTGGATCGTATTAATTGTTAGTGTCCAGATTCTTGTCCCAGCAATTAAGAATTGTTGTTAAAACCAGTCTTAGACATTGTGTAGAGGTCGAACATGCAATTGATCATCTAGGTTGGAAATGTGATGTAAGTTATGTAGGTGGCAATCAGTCTGTTAATTTATTTCTTAGCTTAAATACTGGGTAAAAACCTTGTTCCTCGTCATTGTGAAAAGACATAGTTCATGTGCCGTAAGTTCTGCATGTTTATACACGTCTTTGTGTTTAGTCAAGGATTGATATTTATCTGCAATTCTGCATAAAAATGGCAATGATCCTAATTGCAGCCTACTACTTGGAGTGATACAAGTGATTATTGCTTTTGAAAGGGCATTGCACAGGTCTGAGTGAAATTGCACAGAAGGTACGCATTTTAAGTCACTTTTTCATTTGTTTACAAGATGAAAACCAATACAGCTTATGTATGCGGAGGAATTGTTGAAAGGATTCCATAGACGATATAGGTCTTGAGTTTTCCTTGCAGAGAGAAACAGTGGCCGCGGATTCAACTTTCAACTGTACTTGAAAGGTTTGTAACCGGAACCTGAAGAAAGCTAAATTACAAGCATTTCTTGGGTATCTCTTTGGTTCCAGTTCTGGTAATTGTAGGATGGCTTGTTCTGAAGGACAGTAACCATGTACTGCTTCAAGTGGCATTAGTTGATGACCTCTGTTTGGAAGCAGCATTTTAGAAGGTCAAATTTGCAGTATTTGCAAATCAACGGCACAAGATTGGCTACGTGGCAATCAAATTCGTGATGGCAGTGAACCTAAAAAGCGGAGGGTGCGTCCGGATCGCCCGTTTGAGAGGGTCTCAAGTAGCTACTGGATTAATAGCCCCTGTTTGTGAACTAACTTGGCGTTAAATTTTAGGGATTATTGTGAACTGGGGCAATTGGATTGGATTGAAGCTTTGCTTCTTTGGTGATAGTGATGATGAGCGGCAATAACAATGTGGGAGTGAGCTGGTGAGCCGGTGAAGTTTCCAAAAGAGAAAAAAAAGATGATTATATTCTGTTCGAGAAGCAATGAGCTGGTGAAGTTTCCAAAAGAAGCGATTTTGGATTGGGGTCCCACTCACCCAAACCAACGGCCTAGATTGTTTTTAAAAAAAAATTGTTGAACTTCAACGTTAAAACCTCATTTACGTGCCTTTAGTTGAATAGATTGTTGTTAATATGATGGGGATCCTTTCCTTTCGTTTTAAAGGGTGGAATGGTTCATTCTAGACGTTCCTCTTAAATTATCTCATATTTAGAAGATGAGATAAATTACGATGATTCAGAGCTCAACAAGTAGGAGGATGGGTCCTGGTGATCACAAGGAGCTGCCCATCTCATTGGATAATAAAATTCTCACGTTGCGCCTATCAGAAATCAAACTTTTTATTATCAGAAGAAGTTGTTCGGTGTATTCTAACATTCAAATCATTTTTTGGAAATTGGAGCCTTCATTGCAATTGAAAATTCGAAAAAAAATTGATAATTATTTTCGTAATTTTCTTTTATTTATCGTTTTAGTCTTATACACATTCTGAGATACTAATATCTTTATTAGTAGTAGAAAATAAAAGTGTAGTTAATAATAATTAGTTGAAAGAATAAAATGATAAATTAAACAATTAATGAGAAAAAAATATTTAATATCTTTAAATTAATAACTACTTTGAAATAATTCCTTTTTCTAAAGTGAAAACTTAAAAGGTTACGGAGGGATGCCTCTCAGTTCTGTTTGTAGACAATTGGGATCTTGAGTCAATGGAACACCTGATTTGAAAAGCGATGCTGAGCACCTCTACCCAAATCTTTATCACACACCATCAGTATTACTACCAGTGTTCCCAATCGCACGAGAACTGCATGATCACATATTTTATTTTTTTGGTTGTTCACCGGTATCAAACTATGTCCTTACTAATTTATTTCGACCCGAATTGCACGCCTAGCAACTAGCAGCAATCGCTCGACAACTGCGTGATCACATTAAACAATTAATATGAACATTTCTTTCACTACTTTTTGAGCCCAGTTAGCAATACCAAGGTCTTTGTAGGATTCCCATAAAACTCTTTTCATTTAAATTTTTTTTTTTTTTGCATAGAGGGTGATTCTGGTCCTGTAAATCCTTGGACCAATCGGGGCTTTTACAGCAAGTCCTAAAAAAACTGCTAAATTTTATCTATGTTTGATGTAATCAATGAAAAGATAATGAAGCAATGTAAAACTCATGCTAATACAATCACTAAAGTTTTCTGTAAATTTCTACAATAAACCTACCAGCACTACTCATGCAAAATAATACAAAGAAAGACCCTAATCCAGAGCTACAAAAGTTAAAAACATTCCATAACTAGGTATATTTACAGATTTTTACAGAGTATTTCAATAAGGCTCTTAAGCCTAGAAAGGAAAATTTTAAAGGGGATCAAAAAGAGAATTAAACAAATCATTCTCCCCACTCTGATCTTCACTACCCCTTTCCTCATAATTTCTAGCGCTGAACTAACCATAGCTATCTTGATTCTTGGTAGAAAGTCTTTTGAGAAACTCATAAGTAGTGATCATAGTGGTTGCAGACATTGACATTGAAGCCCACCTTGGCCCCAACCCTCTGTAGCAAGCACTTAGTCCTCCTTCCTTGATCAAATTCCTCACTGTCTGCCTAATCCCAGGCTTCCCTTCTCCTTCCGCGTCTAAGACCTGCAATCTTGTCTTGATTGTATCCAGTGGCATTGTCACCAACGCTGAAACCCCACTTGCCATCGCGGCACTCAGTCCTTGAACCGCCACGACTGATATTGAAGCTGGCCTAAATCCTCCCCCATTGCTATCTTTCTTACAAAAATAACAACCAACGCCATCCCAGATCCCTCTATGCGCTAACGAATATGACGCCCACCAAACAGCATTCGATGGGGCGTAAGTCAGAATCGATATCCCAAACCCTCTGTATAACCCTCGCACACCATCCGTTTGAATAAT
Organism: Iris virginica; assembly: GCA_025631175.1. Taxonomy (NCBI): domain Eukaryota; kingdom Viridiplantae; phylum Streptophyta; class Magnoliopsida; order Asparagales; family Iridaceae; genus Iris; species Iris virginica. The sequence continues at coordinate 10,965 of JAOTQG010103073.1, forward strand.
TTTCCGAAAGGCATCAATGCCACCATTGTACCTAGCTGAACTCAAAGTGCTCTTACTCCCCCCAATGCCACCTTGTATCATCAATCTCTGGCTCACGACATCAATCGGAGTCCAAACCATCTGCGCTGCCATAGCAGCACTCAACCCCGCGGTAGCATTAGCAATTGCTGCGGCTTTCCCTTCCGAAAATCCCAACTTCACGGTGGCGCAACCGACATTACTCTTGGTCATTTCTAGCGCTCCCATGTAGAGAGCTCTAGCCGGTATAGTCCCCATAAGTGAAGTCCCAAACCCTCTGTAAAACCCTCTAAAACCCTCGTGCCTCAAAATGGAAGCCGCCATTTTGAAACAAGGCGTATCCTTCACCAGCACTTGCTGCCTTGTTTTCAAAACAACTACCGGGTACAGGGTAGCTGAAACGCCGGAGAACAGCGCCGCGCCGAGGAAGAAGAACTTTGATTTGTCCAGCATCTCCCAATCGACATCCGCCGGAAGATGAATCTCCGTCGACCCTGAATCATCCTCCGCCGCAGCCAGACTCATTTTCGCCACTTTTTCCAAATAAAATGTTAGCTCAAGTAGAGAATATCAGTTTCGTTTAGACCAAAATTAAAGTGTTTGTACAAGCTAGTAAAGCAGCACTATTCCAATAACCCTAACTGTACGGAAAAACAAGAATCAAGAAGATCTTTTACTTTGACTTTTTCTTTTTCCTTCAAAATAGAACAACAAAAACCCTGATCAAGAATTCTGAAACTATTAAATGGGTAGGCAAGAAAGGTAACAAAGGACAACTATGTAGATAGTAGTATAATTTTCTGTGGCTATTTTTTCCGTTTGCGCAAACAGATTTGAGAACGAACGTGAGCTACCAAGAAAGGGTGGAACATTTTTTGTGGACGGTATTTGATTCAAGAAAGGAGCTCAGTACGGGGAAATTGACGGCGGCGATCATGAGAACTTCAGATCAGATCTGCTGATTGAGAGTAATGGAGGTGTAGAGAGAGAAAGTGGATTGGGGTGATTTTTGAGCTAGTGGGAAGGGGACAAGGGTTATGGGATGGAGGACAGGGTTTTGCGGATCAGGGTGTGGATGACACGTGTCGGTCACCATTTCGAGGATTTTTTAACGGGTTTGATGGCACGGAAAGTGTGATAGGGCACAGATTAAAAAAGTGCAAGTAAAGAGGAAGAAAAGAGTAAATTTTGATTTAATTAAAATAGAAAAGGTAAAGATTAATCCTTATTATATTATAATAGTGTTTATTCGGGTTTGATGGCACGGAATCAAAAATTAAATAATAGATTATCTATAAAATAAAAGATATTAATTGAATTTAAAAATATAAAATATTTAAAATAAATTTGGATAAATATCTAAATATATAAAAAAATTATAAAGAGTAAAAAGAGACCGTAGTGATGTGTAAGAGAAGAAAAAAGTAAGAAATGTTGGTGGGCAGTAGGGAGGGAATAATAGAAAAGATGATTATATTTTTTTGTGGAAATTGAAAAAATTACTATTCATTTAGGTTCAGGTCAGAAAAACGGTTTATCGTAATTTATGAAGATATTTTACTGTAGAAGATTTTTGATATGTTACTGTAGAAAACAGTTTCGATTTTTGTTTATTGACTAAATTACCCTCCATCATCAATCTTCACCAAACCACCATACCCAAATTCAGACTCTCACGATTGCCATCACCGATTCACCATCATCACCCCCTCACCTCTTCAATATCTCCACCCTCGATTTATCTGACCTCAAAGGCAAGTCCCACCCTTCTCCAAACTCATCAAATCCCATCACCACCAATGTTCATCCAAACAAATCAACTAAAACAACATATATAATTTTCTCCTTTCACTTGAGGACTAAAACGAGTCGATTCAACTGCAATTCTCAAATGAATCGTCTACTAAATGTAATACAATAGTGCAATTCTCCATAAAATAAAAAAGAGTGCAATTCTCTATTGCAGTTCTTAATTCTGCAATTCGAGAAACAAACAAAACCCATATCTAATTTAAGAAGAGGGAAAAAGAAGAAGAAGAAGAAGGCCAACACTAAAACCCGCCATTACCATCATGTGCATCAAAGAAAGAACCCCGATGTAAAGAACCCAGATTCAAAGAACCTAGATTTTCAACACTAAAACCCGCCATTACCATTACCATCATTTTTATTTTAAACACCCTTGGATCAAAATCCGAAAAAGGGGAGGAATGAAGGGAGGCGATTGATGACGACGGGGAAGGAGCCGGTCGCGAAGAAGAAGTAGCCCACCTTTGCAGAGCTTGGAGACTGACTGTGAGATTTAGAGAGGGAGA
>JAOTQG010103095.1:0-13293 GCA_025631175.1 Iris virginica
CAATGGAAAATTCCCTATACTCCATCTATTTCGTTTTAATTATCCATGATAGTGACCTATTATAAGATAAAAATTTCGTTTTCAACACATTAAAACGAAACGAAGGAAGCATAACTTTGGAGGTTTTGGATTCAATGGAGCGGAAAAAGTCATCTCTATGCATTCCAAACTCATTTCATTTACATTTCTGATTTATATTCTAGGAGTACGTAACTAAGTTTTTAATAAGCGATCCGTGCTAAACTGTTTATTTTACTTTTTGAATGAAAAAATTATTGTCATCGAATTGGGTTAAACCGATTGTAAGAAACATAGAATTTAACATTAGCACAATACATTTATATGATCAAGAATTCAACACATTCTCTTGCGCGCAGCACAAATAAGAAAAAAATTGTTAATTACGCTAGATTGGATTGTGCCTGACTACTTATCTAGATCATGTAAGATTGTGTCATTTTTCTCCTCTTGATTGAGTCGACCCTCCTTGTCCACATGAGTGTTTGTTATATTAATTTTTTCCTTCCCTCGATACTTTTCTCTTCGGATGTTGGCTTAATTAGGTATAGATAACAGATCTTCGATCGAATTGTTGATCATTATGAACACGAAAGATGAATCTCACAGTTAACATGTAAATATATATATATATATATTGGTATATATCACACTATTGATTTTGTAGAGAAAGGTGGGAGATGAGAATAATATATATATACATTTTCGAATGTGATGTGCTCAATATGAAAGTTATCAAATCTATCATGTTTTGAGACAAGGAAATAGAGTGGCTGATTGGCTAGCTAATTATCATGTGCTCAATATATATGAACATTATCAAATCTATCATGTTTTGAGACAAGGAAATAGATTGGCTAGCTAATTTGGCTGGTTAATTCTCACAAATCCTGAATTGACATTTATGATGATGGGAACATGAACATCCCAGCTGAGGTTGGAATAATTTTGGAGGAAGCTAAATGTCAATTCAGGATTTGTGCATTGTTAACAAGAAATAGTGCTTATAACTGTAGGATTTGTCAGGGTTTTTCTCATTAATTTGTTATATATGACTGCAATATTTTGATGTAGGTTTAGAGATGAGACTCTTTTGTTCCCCTCAGCTGCTTGTGAGGTTAGATTCGATCGTAACCCTCCTTATTTATTACTCCATCCGATTCACAATAGATGATCTATTCAAAATAAAAATTTGTTTTAAAATAGTTACGATTTTACACATTTTTATTACACTTTTCTTAAATTACTCTTTTACCTCAATTTCAAGAATATTGAGAGAAGTTAACATGCGAAGAATTAAAAGAGACTTCATATAATGATATGTGAGGAGAGAGCAAAAATAAAAAATTAGGAGGTACTTAATGCACTCTTTGATTAGTGTACTCCAATCTTAAACATTAACTATTGTAAATCGGAGCTTATTAATAAAATTTTCAGACACCATATTGGTTATTTGACCAAAAGATAAAAGAGAAAAATGTATCACAGTATTGAAATACAAATTTCATCCCCCGAATAATTGAAGTCTTCATGTTATTCAAATAAATGGGGATTTTTATGTAGAAACTTCAAGTTCGAAAACTCGATTCATTACAAAATTTGCCAACAACAGAAAACATACGAAATTTCCTACGGATGTTACAATTTACATTTAACTCACTCATGTAAAAGTGACGGATTTCGGACACAGTTATAAATTTCTCTCCCAACAACGACCATGGAATAGCTATATTATTGATTTGTGTGCCACCAATCTCTCACAAGATAGCACTACTGATGATGACAAAATTCCAAACAAACGAAGGGGGTAGTTCTGGTACTTCATTTACGCTTAAATGAAGAACTAAAGGTCAATAGTTCAGTAGTGTGAGTTAACGACCAAAGCACCTATAATTGTAATTTCCTCCACTCAATTTTTATTCATATGATCACCACCAACAGAAAACAATAGCAAAAAACCCCAACCGCCATTTCTTTAATTTCTTCCTTTTTGGTTCAAGAGAGCTCTAATAAGCCTCTCTGGACCACCACACCGGGAGCTGCAAACTCTCTCTCTCTCTCTCTCTAGAAGCAACAACTTGGCGAAGGTAGATTCTGCAGTTTTCATATCTCAATTGTAACCATGATGTTCATTCAACACAGTTACAGTTTTTCTTTTTCTATTCTTCCACAAAAATATATATGATCACTAATTACATTAGCTAGCCAATATTATTCGATAATAGTATGTGTGTGTGTGCGTGTGTGTTGATTGGCAAGCACATCTGAATCGAAACTGGAACGAACATGTGGGTTATATTTAACGCAATCGCACATTTTACTTCAACAAATGAGCTATGATCATCCGTCACGAGATCAATCTCTATCTATGATCAGATAGTATCATAGTACGAGTTTTTCTTGATTACAAGATTATTTCGATGTTTTTACTGATCAACAACTAGTAGTAGTACTAGCTAGCTAGCTAGTAATATGATCCTAGTCTGATCACAATTAAGTTAAGGATACATTGATCTTGTTCAGAATACATTAATTAATCGACTACTGCAGATATATAATCGCGCGCCTAGCTAGCTAGCTAGTTCAATTAATTAAATATGATCATTTGCACCAAATGTACTGTTTTTTTGTTATTTATACTCGTGAGCATGAACTACCAAAGAGTGGTTACATAACTCATGAGGTCACAATGCATGATCAGTACTGATCAGTGTGTGGATTATGAATTCCATGTTTTGCTATATAATCGATGCAATTGCTTATTATAAGACTGTGCGCGTGCAGTTGGCTGCAGATCGCGGAGAGGAGAATTTAAGGATGGCATCGCTGTATGCAAAGGGGATGCTCCGAAGGTCGTCGTGTACAAATGAATATCATCATAATGTTGATTTTTATAGATCAAAACGGCTTTCGGTTCATGTGATCCGGTGGTCAATTAGGCGATTTCAACCGGCCTTAACTCGTTGCCAGGATTATTATTCCATGATCACGAATGGCTGCCATGGTCATGGGTTCATAATCCCACCAGAGGCCAAGAGGCAGCAGCACCGGGGCCAACAGCAAGCTATCCTAACCCCTGTTTCGGACCCCATGACTACCAGTACAAAAAAGGTACACATTTTCTTTCTTACGGCACCAAATGCAATGTTTCCGAAAATGGTTCCCAAAAAAAAAAAAAAAATCAGCGCCAAGTGGGAAGCTAAGCTACTCTCTCTAATTTATCAGAGCCACCAGGTAGGTTTCGAACCTAGGACCTGTGGGTCCACCACTCTGATACTGTTGTTTGCCTTGTGTAATGATATTAATGAATGGCATCAGCAGCAGGCTGCAGGTGGCTAGCAGTAGCAGCATGCATAAGTATGAGCACTACACGTACCTCAGTCATGCTTTCTTGTTTTGTCATATTCTCCCTCCCGCTTGCTAATTTCTTCTTCTTATCGTCAACTTTCATTCATATCAAAGTTGACCACCTTCTTCTTCTTCTTCTTTCTTCTTTTCCAACCAGCACTGCACTGTCTTTGAGTCATCATCAGCCTTCCTTGTAGCTTGTTGGTCTTTTTTGCATTTCTCATTTTAGCTACTTACTACTCTCACTCCTAGCTAGTTTGCAACCATGCAGGTGAAATTTTGATTTTGATTATGATATATATATATATATATATTTTGTGGTATATATAACCCATATTTGTATTTGATTGGTTATATAGGAAACATATTTTGCATATTATAACACATGAAATTGTTCATTTTTTTTTTAATGGGGGCAAATTAAGACATGCAGCTGTAATTAATCTGGAGTTTGTAATTCCTGCTTGTTTTTGCAGAGGGTATTTACTTTTGGCAAAGGAAAGAGTGAAGGCAATAAGGGCATGAAGTCCTTGGTAAGTGATCAGATTCAGTGATGTTCTCAATATTCCTCTGCTTCTGCCTCTGCCTCTGCCTGCACACTACTCTTTGGTTTGCTCTATTTGTATCTTTCGTAGATTTTAAGGATATATAGCATTACCATTTCTAATTTAGACTATAATTTGAGTCTTTTCTACTTACTCGCCCCCCTACGATTAATATGTCTCTTTTTTTTTTTCAACTTAAAACTTTGTTTGAAATAATTGTGACATTTGGATTAAAATTATCGAAATCTTGGTTTTACCCACACAATTCATTAATTTGTGGTATTTGGTTTCTTCATTGCATAAATTGTGCTATTAATTCATTTCTTGAAAATTTTATGCAAAGCTCAAAATTGACTATAAATCTGGACAGAGGGAGTAGAATAGAGTATATTCAGTAGGAGTACCTTTTGATTAAGGTAAAATTGGCCTTCCCACATTAAATTAAATAGAAATTAAATTAGGAGAGGAAGGATTAGTGAAAACTGTTACTTTCTGCCTAACAACTTAAGTGCCTGTTTTTTTCTTCTTATGCTTAGATTATGTTCTAACAAGTGTCGTGGCGCACGTGTAAACACACAAGTATGTGATCCCTTCAAAAATAATTGCACAGGTAGGTAAAGCCTAAAACAAATTAACCACACGGGGTTCCCACTATTAGTCTTAAATAAAGGGTACTCATGGTCACACAATCATGCATAAATCTATAGTATAAAAGAGAGCGGTTGAGATCACACTTAAATGTCATATCAATTGTTTTTTAAATTCATATTTTCCTAATTTTTAAATAATCCATTTAATTAAAAAATGTAACCCCTACCTAGTTTTCTATACAGAGTGCCTTGTTAAAATCTCAATTGGGTCTTCAGACAAAGGGGGGGAGGGGGGGGGGGATAAAAATAAGAGCTTAATATACCAAACCATTTGTTAACATGCTAATTGCAATAGAAGACTGCACAAAATTGACTCCTCTCCTGGAAAAATCAGCATAGTAATGCATGCTTTTGTGTTTTGTAGTTGGGAGGCAAAGGAGCGAACCTTGCTGAAATGGCGACCATTGGTCTCTCTGTTCCTCCGGGGCTCACCATATCAACAGAAGCATGCCAAGAGTATCAGCAGAATGGAAAGAAACTGCAAGAAGGGTTGTGGGATGAGATATTAGAAGGCTTGGGGTATGTACAGAAGGAGATGGGAGCATTGCTTGGTGACCCATCTAAGCCCCTCTTACTTTCCGTCCGTTCTGGTGCTGCAGTAAGTGCCCCAAATTTTGAGTTTCCCTGCACTTGATCAGACCTTGTTAGTACTGAGTTGGCTTTTCAATTTAGATTTCCATGCCTGGTATGATGGACACTGTCCTAAATCTTGGACTTAATGATGAAGTTGTTGCTGGTTTGGCTGCAAAAAGTGGAGAACGATTTGCGTATGATTCATACAGGCGGTTTATTGACATGTTTGGTAATGTTGTAAGTGCTTCTCTTTTATGCCTGTAGTAACAAATTTAGAGAGCGGACATCACAGAATTCGTGCAGACGTTTAATTCACTTTTATTGCTTTACATATAAACTGTTCTACAAATATCATAGCCACATTCTTAGAAAATGCATGTTTCTTCGAAGGTAATGGGCATTCCTCACTCGTTATTTGAAGAAAAATTAGAAAGTCTGAAAGCTGCAAGGGGAATAAGGCTTGATATTGATTTAACTTCATCTGATCTTAAAGATCTTGTAGAGCAGTACAAGAATGTCTATGTTGAAGCCAAGGGCGAGAAGTTCCCTTCAGGTACCATTCACCTCGCTGCAACATATGTGTTCTGCTTAACTTTTAACCTCACATGAAGATACACAGTTCCAAAAACTATGATATCTTTATATTAATGTTTCTTCTTACAAAAAGTTATATTAACTACTTCCGATAATCCTCTGCAGATCCAAGGAAACAATTGCAATTGGCTGTGCAAGCAGTTTTTGATTCCTGGGACAGTTCAAGGGCCATTAAGTATAGGAGCATTAACCAGATTACCGGATTGGTTGGAACTGCAGTAAACATCCAGTGTATGGTGTTTGGGAACATGGGGAACACTTCAGGTACCGGCGTTCTCTTCACTAGGAACCCAAGCACTGGTGAAAAGAAGCTCTATGGGGAGTTTTTAATCAATGCTCAGGTCTAAAAGCACTACTGCAATTTTCTATTTCGTTCATGCAGCAGCTAAAAGTCTATCATTCATTTATAATAATTTCATGAGTTGGCTGATAAGCAGCTTTGAATAGGGTGAGGATGTTGTTGCTGGAATTAGAACACCAGAGGACTTGGACACCATGAAAAACTGCATGCCTGAAGCTTATCAGGAGCTTGTGGAGAATTGTGAAATTCTAGAGCAACATTATAAGGAAATGATGGTACATTCACATTCATTGAGGAGCTGGAAATCTTTAGTACATTTTTTTTAGCTTCTCAAAAGAGAAAATCACATTTCTGACTTCTAGATGTTCTTTGTTCCTAAGATTAATCTTGTTTGGTCAAGTTACAGAAAGACTGATATAACCATCTGAGTGATCTTTCTTTTGGATGCAGGACATTGAATTTACTGTTCAAGAGAATAAACTTTGGATGTTGCAATGCCGAACAGGCAAGCGTACGGGAAAAGGTGCGGTGAAAATTGCTGTAGATATGGTGAACGAAGGGCTTATTGATACTCGCACTGCAATTAAGATGGTCGAGCCACAACATCTTGATCAACTTCTTCATCCACAGGTAAGGAAAGCTGAAACTGCATCGTATGATAGCACGTCCCACTAGAAGTGAATTCATGAACAAATCGGCTCATTTATTGCACTTAACAGCCAGAACTTCCAATAGTTTGGTCATCTCTCTCTCTCTCTCTCTCTCTCTCTCTCTCTCTCTCTCTCATTTCCTAGTTTTCTTGAAGGTTGAGAATTTGATGGATTAAAGAAAGTGATGTGCACTGAGGCTAGCTGCTGACAACATTCTTAATAAATTGTTGGTATAGTTTGAGGATCCCTCTGCATACAAAGATGACGTGGTGGCTACTGGTTTGCCCGCATCCCCTGGAGCAGCAATAGGGCAGGTTGTCTTCAGTGCTGATGATGCTGAAGCTTGGCATGCACAAGGGAAAAGTGCCATCTTGGTATGCTCACACTAGTCCTCAATTCTTCTTAACTTCATTCACGATTATTCAATATTCATCTCCTGTTATGTTAAGATCTAATTGAGAAGAAATTTTTTCGCAAAATTTTCTGGTGTAACTGAATCTGAAGTGAGGGTGGTTGATATGATTGAAGGTAAGGACAGAAACTAGTCCAGAGGATGTTGGAGGTATGCATGCAGCTGCTGGGATCTTGACAGCTAGAGGTGGCATGACATCTCATGCAGCTGTTGTAGCGCGTGGGTGGGGAAAATGTTGTGTTTCTGGCTGTGCAGATATCCGTGTGAATGATGCTGAGAAGGTTGGATTTTGAAAGAATCAAGCAATAATTACTAGTTTTGATAGCTAATGATGCATCTGGTTTGTTTATTTATTTATTTTGCTTGTATGTAGGTTGTCCTGATTGGAGACAAGGTCATTAAGGAAGGGGATTGGCTTTCACTTAACGGGTCTACAGGTGAAGTGATAATGGGTAAACAACCACTTGCTCCTCCATCTATGAGTAGTGATCTCGAAACGTTCATGTCATGGGCTGATCAAATAAGACGTCTCAAGGTAGACATTTGAGGTCATACAGTATGTGTCTTATCCATTTGAGTCTAAAAACATTTAGACCTGAACCATTGCGGTTTCTTAAGGTAATGGCAAATGCCGACACACCTGAAGATGCATTAACTGCAAGAAAAAATGGTGCTCAAGGGATTGGACTTTGTAGGACAGAACACATGGTGGGTAACTTCTTATCTTCTTCACCAACTAAAGGACAACTTCCGGAGTGGATTCTCTAAAACTAACCAAAACTGGAGTTTCTTTCAGTTCTTTGCTTCAGATAACAGGATAAAGGCTGTGAGGAAGATGATAATGGCCGTCACTGTTGATCAGCGAAAGACAGCCCTCGACATGTTGTTGCCTTATCAAAGATCCGACTTTGAGGGCATTTTCCGTGCCATGGATGGTATTTCTTCTTTCCATGTTTGTATTATTGCAATCTAATTTACTTGGAGGTTAAAATCTTGTCATGCTAATGAAACATGGCCAAGGGTGCTTGCGAGGAGAATTACACACTAGTATAATTTTTTTCATTTCCTAAATTTGGTTTTTCTTTATTCAATCAACAAAAGAAAATGTATCTATGAAGCGAAGAGAGTTAAATTACACCAAAATATTCTTAAGAGATATGATCCATAGACCTTCCAAATAACATTAATCTTCCCAAATGAAAACACTAACATCTAGGAATACAGTGTCTTCAACCCAGAATATAAAGACACCAAATGCGAACCGAGAGGAAGAAACTTCTGCTCAAAATGCCACAACCTGCAGGGATGCTAAATAAACTCCTACTTCATGCTTTTCCTTTGACCTCTGTATCTCCACATGTACCTACCTCTACCTAGGCTGCTCCTGCTTCATTCCTCTTCTTTCTACAGCTTGCTTGAAGGCTTCCTCAAGAACTTCCGTTTGCTCAGAATGATCAATTTTAGATTCCAAAATTGCCTCCTTTTCCTGTAAGAACATTTCAGAGTTTTCCACAGGGACCCCATTAGCTATAGATGCCCTGTTCTTCTATCTGCATTAACCTCTTTAACCCTATGCACGAAATAACTAGTGGTATGTTTACTTGGTTTAATCGGCGTTGTCACTTTTACCTTTCTAATGTTACAAATAAGGTAAATTATTCATACTTCAGGTCTTCCTGTTACAATCCGACTATTAGACCCTCCCCTCCATGAATTTCTACCAGAAGGTGACCTAGAACAGATTGTCAGTGAACTAACCACAGAGACTGGCATGACTGAAGATGAAGTTTACTCAAGGATTGAGAAGTTATCAGAAGTAAATCCTATGCTCGGTTTCCGAGGCTGCAGGTATGGTCGTCTTTGCACACAAGATATAGTCATGCTTCTTATAAACATTGGTTATCTTTTTAAAACTCTTCTTACTCATTAAACATGTATTTAAAGTTCTGAGTGTTTTGTTCATGTGGATTAGGCTTTATCATGTAAATGACCAAACTCATTTCAGTATGTTATACATTTGTGAACAGACTAGGAATTTCGTACCCAGAGCTGACTGAAATGCAGGTGCGTGCAATATTTCAGGCTGCGGTGACTATGACCAACCAGGGTGTCAAAGTCATCCCTGAAATTATGGTTCCTCTCGTTGGAACTCCACAGGCATGTGCCTTCATCTTTCTTCTGTTTATGTTTTCATTATCAACTGTTTCCTTGTACTGTATTAACTAAGCTTTTCGAAAGTGATAAATGAATTTTTCTTATTTATACTTCCCGGTTCTTCACTTACCTCTATGCCTTCGACTTACTGTTTTACCAGAGTTCCTATTCTTTTCATTAAATTACTGCACCAGCTTTCTGATGTAATTATAACTTTAGCTTACAAAACTATAAAGTTTTTTCATTATATAAAAATGAACAGTTCGTGCAACTGCTTTAAACTTGATTGGATGATTGCAGGAACTAGGACATCAAGTGAGTCTAATTCGTAGTACAGGAAAAAAGGTATTCGCGGAGATGGGTTCGTCTTTAAGCTATAAGGTCGGCACCATGATTGAGATTCCTAGAGCTGCTTTGATAGCAGATGAGGTATGTGAATCTCCTTTGAAACCATGAAAGTAACTACTAATTATTTATGTTTATTTCATTAGGAAGCTTGGTCAGTACTCAGTAGCAACATGAGAGTCCCTTGAAATAAAACTGTACCCTCATATTCTTTAAATAATATTGGCAGATTGCAAAAGAAGCAGAGTTCTTCTCATTTGGGACCAATGATCTCACACAAATGACATTCGGGTACAGTAGGGACGATGTTGGTAAGTTTCTTCCCATATATCTGTCCAAAGGCATTCTCCAACATGATCCCTTCGAGGTAAAGTGCATACCAATCATCATATAGTACAGCTGGAAAAAGCTGAAGAATTTTATAAACTAAGGCTTAAGCTGTCGTTACAGGTGCTTGATCAGAAAGGTGTGGGTCAACTGATCACGATGGCCACAGAAAAGGGCCGTGCAGCTAGACCGGGTTTAAAGGTGAGCACTTTCTTTCACTTGTAGAGTCTCTACTTCAACAATTGGCAGTAAGTTTCTGTTAATTGCAACTTCTTAAAGTTGATTTAATGGATGATAACAATATGAACAGGTGGGAATATGCGGTGAGCATGGTGGAGAGCCTTCATCAGTTGCATTCTTTGCAAAAGCTGGACTGGACTATGTTTCTTGTTCTCCATTCAGGTAGTTATATCTCTGTGTGTGTGGGTGTGATTGTGGTTTTGGTAGATCAAAAACTTCATCTGCAGTAAAAATATTGGTTTTCCTTGCAGGGTGCCTATTGCTAGGCTAGCTGCAGCTCAGGTTGCTGTTTAACTAAGGACGTCTGGGAAGGGACTCTTACCTATTAGCTACTACAAATTTGTTGATTTTCGACATTGTATATAAATAATGGTACCTGTAAAATCTGTAAATTAGCCAATAAAATTTGTAGAAGCAAAATCATGGCTCAGATATTTGATTCAGTGTCATCAGTAGAAGAATAGATGTTTTGAGGCAATTATTATGTGGAAAATGATAACAGAAAGTTTTATAACCTTCCAAAAAAAAAAAAAAATTACAGGAAATATTTTTCTCAGATGTCATTTTGCAGATTTAATAAATTTATTGCTCGAAATTTCATTATGCAGATTTAATGATTTATTTTTTGAATTTTTTTTAATAAGTATTCCGTTAATCAAGTAGTTGTAGAAAAATTATTTTTCTTTTTTATATAATTTTTTTGAAAATAATTTTTTTGTATGATTTTTTTGGCTATTCAAACAAACATTTAGTAAGATTTTTTTTTTAATTTTTTTAAATTAAATTTGCAAAATAATATTTGCGAGAAATTATTTTCAGATTTTTTTTTTTTTAAACAGCTACAAAACTTTTTTGTATCATCTAATTACGCTCTTTTGCAAGAAAATTTTATCAACTTTCTTTTTTCCGTTCCCTTTTCCTATTCCAAACGAAGCCATTAATGTTGTAATAGGAAATCGAGATAGAAAATCTTACCTCCGGATTTGGATGAAAGAGACAAATGTGTTCAATTGTTTTCAGTAAATTGATGTGGCTGGCCATGGATTGAATCAACATATTATGTAAATGTAGTGCATGGCATCAACCGAAACAGGATATTTTTGAGATGAATTCGAAGAAGGAGGGAGCAATTGTAAATTAACTAAAACCCCAGGGGCAATGAATGACCTTTTATTTTTCTCCAAGCGCACCGCACGGTCCGCTCCTGCGGCTGTCTCCGTCGTGGTGCGGTGCAGCCAACACAATCTCCGATCCCTCTCTCTCTCTCTAGAGGTTTTGTTACGCAGGGGTTTGTGGGTTTCTGGAAGAATTAAGTTAGCAAATCATTGTAAGAAAGAGAGAGCAACATATGGAGAAGGAGGGGGAAGGGGTAAATGTGATAAAGAGCTACGTGGTGGTGCACAATATAGCCAAGAGGCACAACGTGGGCACACTTGCTCGTAGCGCCACCGCTTTCGGCGTCACTGAACTCATCCTGGTGGGCCGCCGTGACTTCAACTCCTTCGGCAGCCACGGCTCCACATCTCACGTCCGCTTCCGCCACTTCCATTCCCTCTCCGAAGCCCGCTCCTTCCTCAAGGTCCATCCCCCTCCCTGTAAAATCAACTCACTTTCGATTTTTCTTTTGATACTAGTTTTAAATTTGTGCCTACTTTTGTGGGTTTTGCAGGAGAGGGATTGTGATATATGTGGGGTGGAGATTACGGACAATGCGGTGGCTGTTAATCAACACCCTTTCAAGAGAAGCACTGCTTTCCTTCTTGGTAATGAGGTATTCTTTTTCTTTTCTTTTTTTCTCTTCTTCAATTTCTTGTTTTTCCTATTTCTGGTGCTGGTTTTCTGCAGTTAATTGGAATTGGACTTTGGATTTGTAAGAACAACTACGGTCTGCATTATAGACTAGTTACTTCAACGATATTGTTTGTCTTGTTACTACCTATGAGAAATTACTCCCTCCATTCTCCATGTAAAGAGTTCAGTTACCATATATATATATATCTATATATTTAAAGGGATTGTTAGTAGTTCCCCATTTACGCCCGGTTACTATATTGATTCATTTGGGTAAACTAGATTAATATTGCACAATGATTTTAGTAAAAATTGCTTTGTTTACAGAACTATAAAAGCTGAAGTTTTTGATGTTTCTAATATAGTTTTTATTACCTGAAAGTTTAGTGCATGTATAGTTATGGACTGGTGCCAGAAAGGTGATGTTAGTCTTCTAAAGGTAATCGTAATGTAGACACCATTGCTCTTAACCGAGCAGGTTGGCAAGGAGATATTATGCAGATACAAATTGGTCTACTTGGTTGAGTTTCCCATTGTCGAAAGAATGAAAATAAGAAAAGTGTTTTGATTAAATGTCTGCACTGACTTTTTAGTATGCAAAGTGGATTCTTGAAGAGGGGTGGAAGGAGTAATGGATAAGGATATCACTCAGCTTGTGAGACTCAAAAATACATGTCTGACACCGTGCCGGTTTGGGAATCAAAGTTGGTGTATCTGTTGAATACCTAGCATTTCATCTTTAAGTAACAAACACCCACATTTAAATGTATCTTATGTTATATCTTTTAGCTATGTATATAATGTATTTCTTGTAAATCTAAAGGCTGTAGAATTTTTGTAAAAGACTTAATGGTTATGTGGCTCTGAAACTTTTTAATGGTCATTTGCTTGAGTACTTAATCACAATGATCTGCATCATTTGGTATGGGCGTTCTCCGTGTAGATTTTCTGCTTGTTAGCATATATCTTAAACTCTGCAGATTGTCATTGGGGGCTGTAAATTTCGTTGGATTGTGGAAACTAAAGTGGTTTGAATCACTTACCAAATTAATTTGATTTTTTTTTTCCATGATGACTTGGGATCTTTTGGTGTCAACCACGTGTTCTTCAATGCCTCCGATATCTTCGATTAATTAGTGATGAGAAACCAACCACTATGATGAATGACGGGAGTGTTCCATAGATTCCACGGTTCATGGAGTCTTGACGAACTGTGACTTTCCTTGTTCTTAACTTTTTTGTGTTTTTCTCTCTATTTCCAGAATTATTATTGTTCTCTATTCCCAGAGAAGACATATATATGGGAGGGAGAGGGAGAGGGAGAGGGAGAGGGAGAGGGAGAGGG